>JAKWJD010001766.1:49684908-49834908 GCA_027705065.1 Solanum peruvianum | reverse complement strand
ACTTTTATTGGTGCTGTTGTTGTTGTTATTTGTTGTTGTTTGTTATTGTTGTTGTTTTGTTGTTGTTCTTTTTGTTGTTGTTGTTGTTGTTGTTTCAATTATTGTTGTTATTTTTGTTGTTATTCCTTTTAGTAATCAATAGAAAACTACAAATTCTCAATCAAACATACCAGAAGATTTCGAACATACAAATATATAGATTTAATTACAAAAAAAAGGTAATTTAGGAAGAAGATCTTAAATATATCTGAACTTTGATCGAAATTGTGGTAGCAATTTCAAACTTTGGGAAGAATCAGTTACTCCCCTACACTATTTAATAGTGTATTTTAAAGATATATAAGCTCTTTGCTGGACAAGTTACTATTTATAACAATGCAAGATTTATGATGTTCATGTGGGCACCAATATATCTTTAAAATACACTATTAAATAGTACATGGGGCAATAGGTCATGTCCAAAAATTGAAATTGTTACAACATTTTTCCTTAAAGCTCAAGTATATTTGAAACTCTTTACCTAAAAAATTTACTTCTGCCATTCATAATTTATATAGTAATTGATTCACTTTTAAACAATAGGCTCTAACAATTATATTAGTCAACTATTCATTTATTTTCAAGTGATATGTACTTATCACATTTTAACATATACACATAAATAAATTTAATTATCTATACCATTCATAAATTTATTAATTTGACCATTTTGATGATTAACAAACCAGTTTAACTACTATATTGACTAATACATATTTTTTATTAAGATTAATTCATCATTAAATAAAATATCCCCAAAATGAACTTAGTAAAACAAATAATAAGACTATTCATTTTAGGGGAAAATCTAATAAATAATATTTTCACTATTTTAAGAAAATCTAAAGAAAAAAAATTTATTCACAATTTGTTATTTGTATATTAATTAGCTTTTGACCAATTTCTTCATTTTTCCCTATACATAGATTTTTTAAATTGTAAACTAAATCACACCACCATTTTCATTGCACCATTTCACATAACTTTTTTAATATGACCGAGAGTGATAAAAACCACCTAAAAACGAAAGAGAACTGATTAAACTCCAATTTTGTTCTTTATTCATTCTTTACCCAAAGTAGAAACTTAGAAAACTTAGAAACAAAGAAGTTGTGATATTTGAGGTAGTTATATCGGAAAAATCTTGATAAAAATGAGCTATTTGCGAAGAAATTGACATGATAAAACGATGTTGAACAAGGAATAAGGAGATTAAAATACTTATTTCTAAAGTTGATCTCCATATTCATTGTTCAACATCATTTTGTCACATCAATTGCTTCTACTACAAGAAACTTGTTCTTTAACGACCATTTCTTAACGAATGATCTAAATCCTCTCATTATAACTGTATTTATAGCCACCAATTTATTTTCGGGTAAATAACTTAGATATGCTATATTGAGTCTATCTCTTTATCTACGTATGATTTCTCTTTTCTTCTTCTTCTTCTTCAATTTTTTTTTTCAAATAGCAATCTTTAAATATTATTTTAAAAAAGAAATAGAGATAACAATCAATAAATTTCATATTTTCAAATTTGTTAATACCTATATTTCACGATTTACTCCCAAAGTATCAAGAGAAAAATAATACAAAGATTGAAAAATTGTACAAAATCGTATGTGCAAATTGAGATTTCAAATCTCTAAAATTAATATAGGAAAAATTCATCATTGATGACAATTAAAAAGCTTCACGCTTTTTCAATTTATTATTTGGGTTTAATTAAATTGTGATGAGTTTATATAAGTTTTTCTTTCATATTATTGAAAATAACATTTGGAGTTTATATCTTAATTTAAAAGGAGACTGATTAAGTTTAGCATTGATTTTAGGAGAAATTTAAAATTAAAACTCTTAAGAGATGGAGATTTGGAATTTTTTTGAGTTGTATTAAATTTTAATTAGATTTGTTTCATAATTCTATTAAAATTGAATTAACATTATGAGTTATAGTTTTATAATACATGTTTCAAATATATCCTCTTCTTGGTGATACCAACTAGAATAATTTAGGTAATTCACGTATATCCTCTTCTTTGTGATACCAATTAGAATAATTTAGGTAATTCGCTTATAATATATTTATAATAAAGGAACAACACATATTTAATACATATTACAAATAATTTTATCAAAATTGAATTAGATTTGTTTCATAATTTTATTAAAATTGAATTAAAATCATGAACTACACTTTTATATTACGTATTTTAAATATATCCCCTTCTTGGTTATGCCAATTAGAATAATAACGTATATCCTCTTCTTTGTGATACAAATTAGAATAATTTAGGTAATTCACTTATAATATATTTATAATACAGGAACGACACATATTTAATACATATAACAAATCCTACCTATTTCTTATAATATAAATCAAAAAATTATACGAGACGTATAATACATGTTATATATGTTGACGAAAATATGTTTAATCTAGTTTGTAGATCATTGTCTTGTTTTTTGTTGGTTATGGTTCTAATCCATTCTTGATCCTCTATTCTAATTCAACTTGAATATTGTTTAATTTAATTTTAATACAAATTTAATTCATCTTTCAATTTTTTGATTTTTTTGTTTCTATTTGATACTAGTTTAATTCATCATTAAAATAGGTTTAATTCACTCTATAAATCAAGGTCTTATCTTTCGTTAGTTAATTTTTTTTATTCATGTTTAATTATTTCTTCTAATTCAACTTTAATATATGTGTAGTAAGCTTTCAAATATAAGTTTAATTCCATTTCACCATTTATTGGTTGATTTGTTACAATTGTATCACTTGTTTAATTCATTATTCATATCAGTATAATATAGTTTACAAATCGAAGAATGCTTTTTTCATTAGCTATATTTTGCATTCATGTTCAATTAGCTTCTAATTCAACTTTAACATGGATGTAGTACATTTTTAATTCGAGTTTAGTTCATTTGGATGTTTATTATATGTCTCAGTTGTTCTGACTATATATCTTGTCTAATTAATTATTGATACATATTTATTCAATTTAAATCCTCAATAATTCTATGAAAAAAGTATGGAGAAAAAGAGAAAAAAAAAGAGCAACAGAAATAGACGGAAAAAGAGCAATAAAAAAGAAAGCAGTGAAAAAATGAGAAAAAGAAAGTAAGCAAGAAATAAAGGGAAAAAGAGCAAGAAATTAACAAAAACCGAAAGATAGAGAAAGAGTGACAAATTTAAAAGCCGACAACGAAAAACAAATCAAATAAAATATATAGCGTTATTATATACTGCTATAAATGGTAATAATTAAATTGTATATTTAAAATAAGTAATTATTTTTAAAAGTGATCCACTCAAGTATTAATCCTTTATTTTTCAGTCGTTAAAACTCATTTTATTACGAAATTAACAGAACATTAATATTGAGTGTTAAAAGTATGTTATCCAATCACTAAAACTAATTTATTTGATTAATAGAAAATAACCCACTTCTCAACCCCCCCCCCCCCCATCCCACACCTTATTGCCAACGCCCTCTCAACCAAAACATACTATCCCCTCTTCCCAAAAAGAACACTTAACCTTCTCCATCTTTTGAACCCAAAATAACTTGAGAAAATTAAATGAAAGATGACAAATAAGTCTTGGTTTTGTTTTTGTGACAGATTGACCAAGAGCTGGTCAAATCCTCTTTAAAATGTAATCAAGTAAATTTGGGACCAATTAACATTTCAAAAACATTATTGATCTTTTATAAAATACGAAAAAACACTTTACTTTCAAACTTCTATATTTAAATCCAAATTATTTTTAACATATATAACATGTATTATATGAGTTGTATATATTATTTTGATTAATATTATCAAGAAATAGGTGATATTTGTAATATGTATTAAATATGTGTTGTTCCTGTAGTATAAATATATTATAAGTGCATTACCTAAACTATTCTAATTGGTATCACAAAGAAGAGGATACATGTGAATTACTTAAATTATTCTAATTGGTGTCACCAAGAAGAAGATACATTTTGAATATGTATTATAAAAGTATAGTTCATGATTTTTATTCAATTTTAATACAATCATGAAAAAAATCTAATTCAAATTTAATACATATATTTTTAATAAGTATTAAATATGTGTTGCTCCTGTATTATAAATAAATTATAAGTGAATTGCCTAATTTATTCTAATAGGTATCACAAAGAAGAGGATATACGTGAATTACCTAAATTATTCTAAGTTGGTATCACAAAGAAGATGATATATTTGAAATATGTATTATAATAATATAGTCCATGATTTTAATTCAATTTTAATATAATTATGAAACAAATCTAATTCAATTTTAATATAGTTGGAGAACAATTAAAAAATCTTCATCGCTTAAGAGTTTTAATTTGAAATTTCTCCTAAAATCAATGTTAAACATAATCAATCTCCCTTAAAATTAAGACATAAACTCCAATTGTTATTTTAAATAATATGGAAGAACAACTTATTCAAACTCATCATAATTTTATAAAACCCAAATAATAAATTGAAAAGCTTGAAGTTTTTTATGGTCATTAATGGTGAATTCTTCCTATTGTAATTTTATAGATTTTAAATCTCAATTTGCACATACAATTTTGTACAATTTTTGGGTCTTTATATTATTTTACTTGTGATATTTTGGGAGAAAATCATGCAACATATGTATAAATCGATTTGAAAATATGAAACTCATAGATTGTTATCTCTTTTCTTTTTTGAAATAATATTTGAAGATCGTTATTTGAAATAAAAACTTTGAAGAAGAAGAAGAAGAAAAGAGAAATCATATGTAGAGAAAGAGACACAAACACAAAATAAATGAGTCATGCTTTACAATTTTAATTCCTTAAGATTCTCAAATTTATTTAAAAAGAAATTATTGTCATAAATGGTAAATATTTTCTCAATATAGAATATCTAAGTAATTTGTCCGAAAATAAATTGGCCTCTATAAATACACTTATAACGAACGGATTTGGATCCCTTCATTAAGAAATGGTCGTCAAAGAACAAGTTTCTTCTAGTAGAAGCAATTGATGTGACAAAACGATGTTGAACAAGGAATATGGAGATTAACTTCAAAATAAGTATTTTAATCACCTTATTCCTTCTTCAACATCGTTTTGCCATATCAATTTCATCGTAGATAACTCATTTTTCTCGATATTTTTTCAATATAACTACCTCAAAATAAAAAAAAATTAAAGTTTTATAAGTTTTTGCTTTGGGTAAAGAATAAATAAAGAACAAAATTGGAGTTTGATCAATTTTCTTTCGTTTTTGGGTTGTACTGCGGTGGTTGTTATCACTGTCAGTCATATTAGAAAAGTGATGTCAAATGGTGCAATGAAAATGGTGGTGTGGTTTAGTATACAATTTAAGAAATCTATTTATAGGGAAAATGGAGAAATTGGTCAAAAGCTAATTAATGTACAGATAAAAATTTGTGAATACTTTTATTTTTCTTTAGATTTACTTAAAATAGTCAAAATGTTATTTATTAGATTTTCCCAAAATTAAAAGTCTTATTATTTGGTTTACTAAGTTCTGTTTTGGGATATTTTATTTAATGATGAATTTAACTTAATCAGAAACATGTATTTAGTCAATATAGTAGTTAAACTAGTTTGGTAGTCATTAAAGTTGTCAAATTAATTAATTTATGAATGATATACATCATTAAATTTTGTTATATGTATATCTTATAATGTGATAAGTACATATTACTTGAAAATTAATGAATAGTTGACTAATATAAATGTTAAAAACTATTGTTTAAAAGTGAAACAATTACTATATAAATCGTGAAATGGATGAGTAAATTTTTTGGGTTAAGAGTTTGAAAATTTTTTTTACTTTGACAAAAACTTTTGAAACAATTTCAATTTTTGGACGTGACTTATAACCCATGTACTATTTAATAGTGTATTTTAAAGATATATTAGTGCCCACATGAACATTATAAATCTTGCATTATTATAAATAGTAACATGTCCAGCTAAAACTTATATATCATTAAAATACACTATTAAATAGTGTAGGGGAGTAACAAGTCTTACCCAAAGTTTGAAATTGTTACCACAATTTCAATTAAATTTCAAATATATTTTAGATCTTTTTCCCAAACAACCACAACAACAACAACAAGAACAAGAACAACTACAACAACAACAATAATAATAACAATAACAATAATATGCTATACTATCTATAAAAAGCAGGGTGCAAGGATGACCAATAAGTCTATTCAATTTTTTGGTTTTAAATTTATCAATAATATTGAAGTGTTGTTATTCAGGATGATAATGTGACATATCTTATCACATATATTTATTCTGTGATATATCTTACCATATATCTCCTTTTTGTTGAAATATATTGTCACATGTATCCTTTCTGTTGGTATACATGCAGATAAATATGTGGTATTTCTTACAACAAAAGCTAAATATGTCGCCACAAACACTACATTTCTTCATCTGCATCATAATTGACATTTATTCTAACAAAAATCAAAATAATCATAAAAATTATTTATATTTATATTATCAACAAGACCTAACACTTCACCAATTGTTTTATACACAATAACAATAAAAAGGGAATTCAGAATGATATCCATAACTACCTATCTAATCAATGGTGGTAACCACAATATTTTCATCAATTTTGCTTTTTTAGTTCTAGGCCTATGTGGGTCTTCATTGTTACTAACATAGACCTTTCGAACCTTTAAGAGTGAAGCATATCTCATGCGATGGGTTTCAGCACTTAGTCTACAAGATGGTACTCTAGTTCATTACGTAAAAAATCAACGTATGCAGTGATAAAAAGTTCACAATCTCTGTGTGGTATATCATCAATTAGAAAATATAATAACATCATATTTTGATAGTCGTAAGACAAACAAAATAATATGATACTTAAAGATTACTACTTTCTTGTTGGGCAATACCATTTATATGTCTGACTTCGAAGGGATGAGATTTGTTCTTTCCTTGGTAACATTCAAGAACTAACCAGTTGTATCGTTCGTTTTGCTAAAAAAATTCACTTAACTCAAGGTACTTTGGCAACATTGTAGACAATTTTTTAATCTCAGAGGATAATTTTCATTTAGACCTGGATGAGGACATCGACTTATATACTTTTATGCGCTGTTGATATACCGTGGTTTCACGGTATAATTAATGCTTTTTCCTTAAGTTTAGTGTGTCTAAAAGCCTTTTTGTGCTAATTTTGATATAAGTTTCCCTTTGTTTTGCAGGAAATCTGTCCAAAGCTGAATGCGGAGATTTTGAGCGAAAATTGCAGAAGAGACCACCTACGGAGCTTATGACGGTCCGTCGTGCTTGCGACGGTCCGTAGGTGGCAGCGTAGAGAAGCTGCTGAAGGAAGATGGGGAAGTCTGACCAAGTGTGGGATTACGAAGCTTGTGACGGTCCGTCATGGTCATGACGGTCCGTCCTGCAGGTCCGTCGTGAAGATCAGAGAAGTGATCCCAGTACCCAGATTCCAAGAGTTGAAGTATTTTGAAACGAAGACCCTCGACGGACCGTCGTGCCTATGACGGTCCGTCACACTGGCCGTCGAGGGGAATGAAGAAAGCAGCTGAAGAAATTGGACAAGTGTGGGACGACGGAGCCCACGACGGTCCGTCATGACTACGACGGTCCGTCGCGTGGTCCGTCGACCCAGCCGCGTTTTGGCAGATTTCCAGAAATTAGAATCCTTGTTTAATTAGGTTTTTATATTTTTTATAAATAGTTCGAAAAACCTCGTTTTTGAGGTTAGACTCTTTGATTAAAAATTCCATATAGTTAGACCTTGTTATTAAAACTTTGTGTTTTTGAGTGTTTGATTATTGGAGATTGATACAACTGATTTTTGGTGATTAATCAAGTATAATTTCGGACTTTATTCTTTCTCATTAAAGTAAGTACATGAATTCTTGTTTAACATATTTGAATATTGTGTTTATGGCTATGAGGAACTAAATTCCATAACTAGGGTTGTGGGAACCATAGGCAAATAATGAGATAAACCCTAACTAAAATAACAATTCTAGAATAGTGTCTTGCATGTATTAATAATTCTTTCGCTTAGAAGTCTTTTTAACGGATGATCAACGTTAGAACTAGCCCTAATGCTACTTGCCGGACCAAGGAGGTAGATAATAGGAAAAGGATTATTAACATAGATTTAGTGTATACTATCTAATAGGCTAGTATTGATTGGTACGAGGTAATAACTTAGTCAAATATTGAATACGATGCTTAATATGAGGTAAAGATAAGGGTTAGGAAAGCAACACACGTAGCCGGACCAAGGTGCGGAGTGAGATTTTCTAGATGCCGGACCAAGGATTTAGAAATACATAACTTATCACTTTGCATGCAAGATACTAGGAAAGGATTGTTATAGTTAGAATTATCAAGTTACGAACCTGTGGGGAACACGTAAACCCTAGTTACTTTAATTCATTGATTAAAACCTAAGATTAAAAGCTGTCAACTATCTCTTTCAATTACATTAGTTATTTTTACTCAATAGGTAATACAAACCCCCCTTTTTATATTTTTACTTTCCAAAGAAAGTTATTGACTAAACGATAGTAATACTAGGTTAAAGTTAATTCTAGACTATTTTCCTCGTGGGAACGATCCCAACCTCACTAGTTGGGTTATTTACTTGACACGACCGCTTTACTTCTCATTTGAGAAGTAAGTTTGAGCGTATCAAATTTTGGCGCCGCTGCCGGGGAAATTAGCTTTTAGATTAACTTGAACTTCTTACTATAGTTTAGTTGATAATTTCTTGATTTTACTTTGTTTTATTGTTTTTGATTTCTTTTCAGAACTATCCTCCTTGTATGCCAAATACACGGAGAGGAAGAGAACCGTTGTTTCCTACGATCACGAGCTAGAGCGTACACTACGAAACATGAATCGTAATTTGGGAATCAATGATGAGGATCCCAAACCAGAACATCCCTGCTCCTGCTGATGTTCATGGTCAGATGTTACCCGATGCTCCGGGTGAACATCAACAGAGGGGACAGAATCCCGCTCCACGGCCCCAAGCATACTACAGAGGCTATGATAACATAGCAGATTCGGATGGGCCACTGGTTTTGCCTCCTCTGCCCACAGGCCACACTTTTGTGGTAACTAGTAGTCTGATGCAAATGCTCACTGCCAGAGGTTTGTTTTCAGGGCTACCTTCTGAGGATCCACATGCCCATATAGCTAAGGTAAGGGCAGTGTGTAAAAGTTGTGTGGGGAGGCCTGACTTGGATCTTGATGTGATAGGGCTCAGAGTGTTTCCTCTCTCACTGACGGGAGAGGCTGCTATGTGGTTCACTGAGCTCCCATACAACTCCATATTCACTTGGAATCAACTACGGGATGTCTTCTTAGCACGCTACTATCCGGTCTCCAAGAAATTAAACCACAAAGACAGGGTGAACAACTTTGTGGCACTACCAGGAGAGTCAGTTAGTAGTTCGTGGGATCGATTCACCTCATTCTTGAGAAGTGTTCCAAATCACCGCATTGATGATGAGTCGCTGAAAGAATATTTCTATCGGGGACAGGATGATAACAATAAAGCAGTGTTGGACACTATAGCAGGTGGATCTTATGGAGAATGCCCGTATGGTGAGATTGCTGAGAAATTAGAGAAAATCTCCCGTAACAACAAAGCTTGGAGTACTAGGAAGTCCGATACAGGGAGAAATACCTTTGCAGTACAGTCCACTCACAATCCAGCCACAGATGATATTCGTGAAGAAATGGCTCAAATGAGAACTGAGCTTGGGTGGTACTCAAAACATGTCGTTGGGGGTGCAGAAAAGATTAATGCAGTCAACTACTTGGCTAAACCACCACCTCCAATCGATGAGTGTTATTATGCGGAGGATTCCTATGCAGTAAACGAACAGATGGGGGGTTTCCGACCAGGCGCCCAAGGCGCAAATCAGGATAATTGGCGCCAAGGTCAAGGGAACCAAGGTCGGAACTATGGTAATTACAACCGTGAGGGTCATTATGTCCGAGACGGTAACCGCGACAACAACTTCAACAGGGGTAACTACGGTAACAGAAATGATAGGAATGGGCCCTATATCCCTCCCCAAAATCGTGAAGTTACTCCTAGGGATGGTGGAGATAGTATGGCGCGAGTTGAGGACATGTTGCACAAAATGATGAGGAGATTCGATGCTAGTGATGAGAATATCAAAGAGTTAAGGAGTGACTTAGCAAATATTGGGCAAAGAGTTGATACACACGCAATTTCGATTAAACAGATCGAATTGCAAGTGGCCCAATTATCTGCGACAGTGAACACACGGCAACCGGGCACTCTTCCTAGCAACACTGTCCAAAATCCAAAGAATGATGCCCACTGTATGGCAATTACTACTCGGGGTGGTAGGCAAACCATTGACCCACCCATGCCATCTGCTGAGAAAAATGTGAGAAAGGATAATGATACGGCGGTAAAGGGTAGTGGTGAAACAGATGAAAGTAATGGAACAGATGCAGAAGTACCCATCAAGGTAATTCCCATGCCTAGGCCACCACCACCCTTCCCTCAGAGATTAGTGACAAAGACTGAGGATGGTAAATACCGGCGCTTCATAACAATGTTGAAGAGCTCTCTATCAATGTCCCTTTGGTAGAAGCTCTAGAACAAATGCCCGGTTATGCCAAATTTATGAAAGATCTGGTCACCAAGAAAAGATCGGTCACGTTTGAGGATGATGATAGACTGCAGCATTGTAGTGCTATCGCTACAAGATCCCTAGTACAAAAGAAAGAAGATCCGGGTGCATTCACCATACCTTGTACAGTTGGGTCGTTACATTTTGCGAAAGCATTATGTGATCTGGGGGCAAGCATAAATCTAATGCCCCTCTCAATTTACAAGAAGTTGGGTTTGGGGGATCCAAAACCCACTGCGATGCGGCTACTGATGGCCGATCGGACTGTGAAAAAGCCCATAGGGATACTCCATGATGTGCTAGTAAAAGTGGAGTCATTCATCTTCCCAGCAGACTTCGTTATTCTTGATTGCGAAGTTGATTTTGAGGTGCCCATTATTCTTGGGAGGCCATTCCTTGCTACAGGTAGAGCCTTAGTTGATATGGAGAAGGGACAGATGAAATTTCGGTTGAATAATGAAGAAGCCACCTTCAACATTTGTAGGACCATGAGGCAGAGTGGTGAGCTCCAATCGGTATCTGCCATATCCCACAAAGGAAAGATGAAGAAGGGAATTGAACCAAAAATTGCAAAACAAGAGTTTATGGTTGGGGATTTGGTACTTGTAGACAGTTCTGGGGTGCCTTGTCTTCCGGGCAAGCTCAAGTCCAAGTGGACTGGCCCCTACTTGGTTACCCAAGTACTCCCTCATGGGGCAGTTGAGTTAAAAGCCAAGGAGGGAGTGCGGTTTAAGAAGAATAGAGATAGAGTAAAGCTCTATTTTGGGCATAAAGCATCGGGGAATAAAGTGATCGAGGCATACCATCTTGATGAAGTCTGAGTAATCAAGTGGCCCCAGTCGTGCCGCGACGTTAAATCTGGCGCTTGTTGGGAGGCAACCCAATACTTATTGTTTTTTTTAATAATAGTAGCATTTTTCTATAAATGGGTTTTAAATTTGCAGGCACATCACCAGGAAATTCTGCAGAAAACTACTCTGCAGCAGCCACTGACGGATACATCGACGGACCGTCGCACACGTGACGGACCGTCGTAACCATCCGTCACACCAGGTACGTATTTCTGTCATTTTTGAAATTAGGGCACACACGACGGACACTATGACGGGGCGTCGCATGAGCGACGGACCGTCGTCGAGGACCCGTCGCGCGTTTAATGAAATTAACCCGACCCGACCCGGACGACCCTTTTCAAATTCTGACCGTTTATACTCCCGCCCCTCCATATTTCCCCCATTATTTCCTCATTCCTCTCATCTCCCCTCTCTTTTCAACTCCCCCCACTGATCATTACTCCCACAATCTCCCCAAACTCTATTACTAACAGTTACTTGTCGGTACTGCTGTTTTGGGATCTACCTTGCCACCTGCATCATTCCCCACTTGTGTTTTCTCCATTTCCAAGGTATGTGTCTCTAAATTTGTACTCATTTCTCTTGTATTTTTATTTATTAGTTAGTATTAGTTTTGTTCTTAGTCGTATCTTGTTCTCTTGATATGATTATGTCTAGACCTAGGCTCTAAAATGTTTGAATTTGCCATGTTAATAACCTAGACATAGGTAATTTCACATTTATTGTTTCCTAGGTAGTTGGGATAGACACATATAGGTCCACAAGACTACAAGACCATGTGGGTTCATTGGGGTTGCTTAGGGCACCTTCAGTTCTGTCTCTGATAGTCAGAACGAGACCCCGATGACGGTCCGTCGTATCCACGACGGACCGTCGTAGGGTCCGTCGCGTAAGCCCTAGCACCTCTCCCAACGACGGACACTCACGACGGACCGTCACACCCACGACGGTCCGTCCTGACCAACCGTCATGGTTGTCAGAGATCCTGTTTCTAAGGGTCTCCAAAATTTTTCCAAGTGTCCAACAACGGACACTCACGACGGACCGTCACACCCACGACGGTCCGTCCTGCACAACCGTCATGGTTGTCAGAGACCCTGTTTCTAAGGGTCTCCAAAATTTATCCAAGTGTCTAACGACGGACACTCACGACGGACCGTCACACCCACGACGGTCCGTCCTGCACAACCGTCATGGTTGTCAGAGACCCTGTTTCTAAGGGTCTCCAAAATTTATCCAAGTGTCTAACGACGGACACTCACGACGGACCGTCACACCCACGACGGTCCGTCCTGCACAACCGTCATGGTTGTCAGAGACCCTGTTTCTAAGGGTCTCCAAAATTTTTCCAAGTGTCCAACGACGGACACTCACGACGGACCGTCACACCCACGACGGTCTGTCCTGCACAACCGTCATGGTTGTCAGAGACCCTGTTTCTAAGGGTCTCCAAAATTTATCCAAGTGTCTAACGACGGACACTCACGACGGACCGTCACACCACGACGGTCCGTCCTGCACAACCGTCATGGTTGTCAGAGACCCTGTTTCTAAGGGTCTCCAAAATTTTTCCAAGTGTCCAACGACGGACACTCACGACGGACCGTCACACCCACGACGGTCCGTCCTGCACAACCGTCATGGTTGTCAGAGAGCCCTCTTTCAGGGTTCTTTCTATGTACTTCGACCAAGTACACAACGACGGACCTCATGACGGTCCGTCGTGTCCACGACGAGCCGTCATCGGTCCCGTCGTGTGATACAGTTTCACTATCACTCTCACACTATTTGACATGTTTTATGGTGAATGAGCTTGCTTGTCTTGTCTGACATTACTTGTACTAATAGTGATCCTTTTCAGGTACTATCGACCATGGCACCCAAGCAAGACAGAGCTTACGCACGCGGGCGATCCAAGTCTGTGGCCCCGTCTGCACGCTTGATCATCAGGTCTGATGATGAGCGGGACCCTGAATACATGCCCCCAGGCACCTCCGCACCTTCCCGTGCTGCACGTGCCCCCCGAGCCACATCCAAGAAGACGGTGGCGTCCGGCGTAGTCACTGCCTCCCAGTCTGATGAGGAGCGCACACTGACCGGCACACCCTCTGGGTCGGCCACAAACGAGGAAGGAGCGTCTGGCTCCTTAGGAGTATCCTGGTCCGAGGAATCTTCAGGATCTGCTGAGGTTCCCGCACCCGCCACTGCTGCAGCGTCGGCCTCGTCTGATGAGGCTGACAGTTCAGACTCCACATCCGGCGCACCAGCCCAGGTCCCCACCCCAGATCCAGACCAGCCAAACCGGTGGTGCGTTGAGGGCCAGTATCAGGTGTACTCCGACGCAAAATTCCTTACTGATAAAGGGGTAATGACTCGGACACTCACCCTGGAGCGGCGGGTACTTACAGGGAGTCTCCCCTCGATGCCGGAAATCCACAACATCTTCACCAGGCATCGCCTAGAGTGGACAGCCCGTCCATTGGGACGCTACAGTGAGGAGATGGTCCGAGAGTTCTACGCGTCCTATGTAGCAACTCTCCGATCACAGATCGACAGGCGGGCTGCTCCCGCGAAACAGGCCCCATTGGAGCAGGTTTTAGTCCGGGGCGTGCAGGTCGACATTTCCCTGCCCGCCATCCGCCGGTTCCTCTACGGCGAGAGTGCAGCTGCTACTCGGACCCCCACCACTGCCGAGTTTGACTATCGCTGGCAGATAGTCAAGGATGGACAATTCATGCGCGAACGGACACTGAGAGAGACCACCAAGAGGTGGATGGCCCTGCATCTATCAGTCGACGGAGAGGGTGCTGACTGGGTCACTGAGCCGAAGGGGGCCATCAAGAAGGCCAACCTCACGTTCGTCGCCAAGTTCTTGTGGCTGCTCGTGCGTCACTGCCTTTCCCCCACAGCTGCTGATAACATAGTCACCTGGGATCGAGCAGTGCTGATGGCGGCGATGGTTGCCGGCTTCGAGGTGGACTATGCACGGCTTCTCCAGGCGGTCATGCACGAGAGGGCATTCAAGGTCACCACCACCTATCCCTTTCCGTGCATGATCTTTGCCCTTTGCAGGTCTGCAGGTGTGCCCGTATGGCACATAGATCAGTTGAGGACCCCGCCGGGTACCGTTGATGTCGGCCTCATCAGAGACGAGGCCAATGAGTTGGCCCCACGTCGAGGGCCCCGTCTAGAGCTGCCACCACTATCTGATGATCTTGCGGATACGGTGGCCCAGGCCCGCACAGCGACACAGGCATCCACGGACACTACCCCGGTCGAGTCTATCCCGGGTAGTAGCACCGCCCCTCTACCGACACCAGCCCCGCTTGCTCGAGTCCAAAAATTGGAGGCACAAATGGCCACTCTTCTGCATCATATCCAGCCGTGGATGCAGAAGTCTATTGCGGAGTCTGAAGCGCGAACGGAGAGGCAGATGCAGCGGAAGATTGCTGAGGTTCACCAGCGTTTCGATGCCTTTGAATTAAGAGTATTAGCTCGACCAGCCCATCCGGTAGATGTGTCGACTCTTCAGGCTGCAGTCAACAGTCTTCGTGCAGACGTCGACACGATCCTAGCGACCAGAGTACCAGCGGCTGTCGATCCTGCTGAGGACACTGTACTGGCGGCCCTGTTTCCGACTCCTGACATTCCACCATCCCCCCCTCCAGAGAGTGCCAAGAGGCGTAGGGATCGCGGAGAGGATGAGGCGCGAGCAAAGAAGAAGGAGCGCCGCGAGTTAAAGGCCGCAAGGAGAGCCTCAATTGCTGAGGCGGAGGCACACCGGATCCGAGCATCACAGATAGCGGCTGGGGCGTCTAGCTCCCATACTGTAGAGACCGCAGGAGGCACTGAGGGTGCAGTTGTTGCTGAGGACACCACTGAGGGTGTCCAGATTGCTGAGGACACCACTGAGGGTGTCCAGATTGCTGAGGACACCACTGAGGGTGTCCAGATTGCAGAGGCTGTGGGTTCCGGGAAACCGGACCCACCAGCTTGCTGATCGACGGCGCTATGCGCCACAGGTTTGCTTCACCTACCCCTCTGATCTTTAGATTTTTTTTTATGCATTGGGGACAATTGCATGCTTTTTGTTGGGGGTGGGGTAAATGGAAAGTGAGTGTTAGGGTGAAGTCTGAGTAGCCCAACTCACTATCCTCTTTTGGGGTTTTCTTGCCTGTGTTCTTTTTCCCCAAAAGACTGATTATTTTTCTGTTGAACCGGCACGTTATATCTTTTGTACATAAGTTTAACTCTGAAGCATGATGGCTAAAATGATATCCCGATAAAACTGGAAAATGTTGCATGACTAGGCGTAGTAACTGAAAATTGTGTGGCTCTAAACATGAAATAGAGTTGCACCATTGCATAACCCTAAATCTTCAAGTCAAACTAGGTGTCTGATAATCTGGTATAGTGATGAGATGTCAAGTGAGTGTGAGGAAAGTTGAATAGTCCACTATTGATACTGAGCTAGAACTTGCCTGGTTAGTCCTGCTAAAAGTAAGCTGTAACAAACAATTAGGAAATGATCACAGGCCCTTATTCAATAAAGCCCATTTCTAGCCTAAATAAAGAAACCAAATGAAAGTTATCCTTCTTTGATCCAAATAATTTAAGCTTAAAATTAGACCTTTCTTTTTCACCCCAACTGATTTTTCTGGGAACAATATGTTGGCCCTGGTCCCTCCTTGGACATGTGCACCTCAGCTTATGCCAAAAGCATAAGTTGAGGGTGGCTAATGTATAAACAACCTTCGTTATGGCCCTGACCCGATTTTGGGTATTGTGTACCTTGACTCATGGCAAAGCCATGAGTTGAGGGTGGCTGTTTTGAGGAATGCTCTGGAAAGTGGGGTTGAAAGAACAAAGAGAGCGAAAGAACAAAAGTAAAGTGACTCAAGAACTTGTTGAAAAAAAAAAAAAAAAAAAAAAAAAAATATATATATATATATATTCAAGAATTACAAACAAGAAAAGAAAAGAGTCACTTACGCAAATGAAGAAAGAAGGGAAACAGCAAGGTGAAAGAATAGGAGAAACTGGGTGAGATAAAATGATATAGGGTGGAAGGTTTAGCCGATATGTCAAGGAGGGCAAAAAGTCACTAAAGTATACCTAAATATACCCTACCTGACTCTGAGCCTACGTTACAAGCTAAAAAAGTCCTATCGTGATCCTAAGAGTTGTATAGCGAACTTAAGGCAGTGAAAATAAGGGCAAGCTTATGGCAATAGGTATGAATAAGTGTGACTTTGTTCTGAGAGCGAGTGTTGAAATGTAATCCTTATACTCAAACTGAAATCATTGTGTGAAAAATGAGGATTTTGTTCTAAAGTAAGGACACTAGTTGCAATACCGGAATTGTTAGCACCTCGGTGAGAAATTGAAGAGGATAGGTGTTGGTGCATGGTGAGTCTGTGTCATGTTCGAATCTCACAAAATTCAAGCCTAATAGTGATAGCATGCATAGATTTGATGGGATTAGTCGGGATTGATAGCCAAATGATTGAAAAGGATAAAACATGAATACTATTGTACAAAGATTGTGTAGTGAGTCATAGTGCGTCGCTTGAGGACAAACAACGAATTTAAGTTGAGGGTGTTGATATACCGTGGTTTCACGGTATAATTAATGCTTTTTCCTTAAGTTTAGTGTGTCTAAAAGCCTTTTTGTGCTAATTTTGATATAAGTTTCCCTTTGTTTTGCAGGAAATCTGTCCAAAGCTGAATGCGGAGATTTTGAGCGAAAATTGCAGAAGAGACCACCTACGGAGCTTATGACGGTCCGTCGTGCTTGCGACGGTCCGTAGGTGGCAGCGTAGAGAAGCTGCTGAAGGAAGATGGGGAAGTCTGACCAAGTGTGGGATTACGAAGCTTGTGACGGTCCGTCATGGTCATGACGGTCCGTCCTGCAGGTCCGTCGTGAAGATCAGAGAAGTGATCCCAGTACCCAGATTCCAAGAGTTGAAGTATTTTGAAACGAAGACCCTCGACGGACCGTCGTGCCTATGACGGTCCGTCACACTGGCCGTCGAGGGGAATGAAGAAAGCAGCTGAAGAAATTGGACAAGTGTGGGACGACGGAGCCCACGACGGTCCGTCATGACTACGACGGTCCGTCGCGTGGTCCGTCGACCCAGCCGCATTTTGGCAGATTTCCAGAAATTAGAATCCTTGTTTAATTAGGTTTTTATATTTTTTATAAATAGTTCGAAAAACCTCGTTTTTGAGGTTAGACTCTTTGATTAAAAATTCCATATAGTTAGACCTTGTTATTAAAACTTTGTGTTTTTGAGTGTTTGATTATTGGAGATTGATACAACTGATTTTGGTGATTAATCAAGTATAATTTCGGACTTTATTCTTTCTCATTAAAGTAAGTACATGAATTCTTGTTTAACATATTTGAATATTGTGTTTATGGCTATGAGGAACTAAATTCCATAACTAGGGTTGTGGGAACCATAGGCAAATAATGAGATAAACCCTAACTAAAATAACAATTCTAGAATAGTGTCTTGCATGTATTAATAATTCTTTCGCTTAGAAGTCTTTTTAACGGATGATCAACGTTAGAACTAGCCCTAATGCTACTTGCCGGACCAAGGAGGTAGATAATAGGAAAAGGATTATTAACATAGATTTAGTGTATACTATCTAATAGGCTAGTATTGATTGGTACGAGGTAATAACTTAGTCAAATATTGAATACGATGCTTAATATGAGGTAAAGATAAGGGTTAGGAAAGCAACACACGTAGCCGGACCAAGGTGCGGAGTGAGATTTTCTAGATGCCGGACCAAGGATTTAGAAATACATAACTTATCACTTTGCATGCAAGATACTAGGAAAGGATTGTTATAGTTAGAATTATCAAGTTACGAACCTGTGGGGAACACGTAAACCCTAGTTACTTTAATTCATTGATTAAAACCTAAGATTAAAAGCTGTCAACTATCTCTTTCAATTACATTAGTTATTTTTACTCAATAGGTAATACAAACCCCCCTTTTTATATTTTTACTTTCCAAAGAAAGTTATTGACTAAACGATAGTAATACTAGGTTAAAGTTAAGTCTAGACTATTTTCCTCGTGGGAACGATCCCAACCTCACTAGTTGGGTTATTTACTTGACACGACCGCTTTACTTCTCATTTGAGAAGTAAGTTTGAGCGTATCAGCTGTTCCTTCAATGCAACAATTGCGAAGACCCAATGGAAGTCCCCATTACTATTTACAGGGACATAAACATCATCTGTAAAGTGTCAAGGCAGCCCACAAGCTATACCAAACCCTTTCATAATGCCGATGATTTATCCTCATATTCATGAACAACACTAGCATTGTCAATGTATGTTTTGAAAAAATAACTAGTAGTGGTATATCGATATTTAGAATGACTCTTTTGCTTCCTCTTGTTACGCAAATAGTAAAAAATCACATCAAGATACTGCACAAATCCATCAAACAAGTGTATCTGTGTATCAACTTATTTGTATATATTCATGTATTAATAAAAACATAAAATTGAACATTGATTTACAACATCAATCCATCACTTATTGGGTTGAGTCATTACGTAGAACCAATTCTTTATTCTTTGGAAATGCAACTAAAAAATCAAGTTGGTCAAAACCAAGTTTCGAGTGATAGTTTAATTAGTGATCATCCTTGTCCATTCTGCAGTTATGTAATCATTGTAAAGAGTTATTTAATGGACAACAAGAAGAAATACAAATAATAGTTTAACGACTTTACTTTTTTGCATGATGCTTGTAAAGACCTGTTTTATTTTAAAAAATACTATTTGTTTAAAAAATGATGTGAAGATGACTAGGTTTAGAATTAATCTTATTATTTAAGAAAAATAAGTTTCCAAATTACGAAGTCGCCACTTGATTTTTGTAAAATCAAGAAAAAATTTCAAAAGATTTAAAAAAGATTAAAAAATCGATTGAAAAGGTTCAAAGTTCAATGTACATCCCGAGAAGTTGTTAGGCCCTCGAGATGCCCGCTAAATCGCGGTTGACCGGCGATTTGACTCAATGACTTTTAAAATATAATTTTTAACTAAGTAAACAGAACATTCGTTTTAATATTTTTTATTTTAGTTTTTACTTCTAATGGGAAATATTTATGGGGATTTAATTTAAGGAAAACTAAATGGTGATAAAAGTAAATAAAACAAAATAAGTAAATAAAATAGTAAAATTTAAAATAATGAAAAATGGTTACCCTTTAGGAGATTATTAAAATTTCACAAAAATATTAATTTAATTCAAACAAATAAATAATAGAGAGAAAAATATTTGAACTTGGACTTGAGAATTAAAGGGAAAAAGGTTGAAGTGGGACGCTGAGTTTTTTTTTTTTTAATTTAAAAAAAGGGCCTGGGAATGAGAAGGAAATTGGGTTGAAGGGAAAGGGGAAAAAGGGAATTGGGTTGGGAAGAGAGGAAATAAAGAAAAATGGGTCTGGACTATGGAGTTTCAGAATGGGCTGGAAAGGGAATTAAAGTGGGCTGCTGAAGGGAATAGAAGGGAGTGGGCTGGAAATTAATTAAAAGAGAACGGGTTAATTTAATAACTAGCCAAATAGAGTTAAGATGATAAATTTGACTAAACCTTAAATAAAACGAATTTGTATTAATTAATTAACGAGCTTCTTATTTAGTAATATAATTATTTAAATTGTAAAATAGTGATTCAAAATATAACCATAATTTAAACTAAATTATTTAAATAGAATACTTACTAAAATTTAAAATATTTTGAGAAATAATCGTAAAATATACCAACTGTATACATAATCATGTAAAATATATAGGCTATCTAAAAATAATAAGAAAAAAAAGACAAAAGTATTCAAAATAACATAAAGTTCATATATTATTATTATTATTTTTATTTGCAAAAATTATAAAACTAATTACTTTAAATTGTTTGGAAATTTAAGAAGCTCGAAAACTAATTTATACCGGGGAGGGTTGAAATTGGGTGTCAACAATTGTCCCTCATTTTACTTGGATTGATGCAAGCAATTCGAGGAAAAAGAAATTGACCAAACCAATTTGATCAACCCCATTCATTTTTAAGGGAAGGATTTGGCAAAGGGTTTAAGAATTATGGCCGAACCCTTGAAACGGGTTTCCTACATATCTCATGCTATATGAGAATTCAGGCCACTTGTAGTTCGATAAGCTTGATTTAACACACGACTTTGAAAGAATTCAAAAGTCACTTGATACCGCATTATGAAGGTATCGAAATGCTTGAGAATAAAATTGGAGAGCGAATTTTGGAATACAGCCGAGTTTTAAACATTGAATCTGCCTACAATCCTTAAACCTTCAGGAATCATGTTGTGTGTAGTTCGACTCGATCGGTTGAAAAGGAAATCTATTATGCTAGATAACCTTCAATTTTGGATAAGTGACAAATTAAACGAGTATGAAAAGGAGGCTTGTAACCTCTTATCCATGAATGTGGCGCGCTTCACACCCATAATTAAGAGCATACACGGACATAATTTCAAAAGCTCTTGGCGCATTGTCATTCAGATTGAAAACTTGCTTCCGACATATGTCAAAATTTCCGGATGCGAAACTGGAACTGACAGACCTAAAGAAAATACCTACATGACTTAAGATAGGGGGTGGTTCGGTCGTAGTGAAAGTCGATCCCTTGCTCGTGTCCTAAGAGTTTGACACTCCTCTTCGGACTGTGTCTCAATTCGCTGCTAAGGAAAATTTCCACGTTGTGCTGCATCCTTTTTTATGTCGTCCGGACCTGTGGTTTTTGGAGAATTCATCCTTTTTTATGCTCTCGATAAAGACTGAGATAAAACTCGTTAGCTTAAAAATGCAATTAAAATGGGAGACAGTGTCATGTTCTCCTCAATATTCGACGTCGACTCGATCGGTCTGACGTACAACAAATAAAGCTTATTACTTGCGTTTTGCAATATAATCTTCAATGTATTCTATACTTGATGTCGAAATAAATAAATAAATGTTGATGCGATGTCGGTATTTCTTTTGACATCATCTTCGATGCTCTTATTGATGTTAAACTTTTATAAAAAATAAAAGAGTACAGTTGAGGCCGATGGATAAATATTCCTCTTGGAATACACGATTTACCTTTCTTTATCTGTGTATGCCTTCTTGCGGGGCATGAATATCTTCCCGTAATACGTAAATTCTGTGAGGTATGAAATCTTCTCGCAATGCATAATTTTTGGCGAGGCATGAAATCTTCTTGCGATGCACAAATTTCAATGAGGCATGAATTCCTCTCGTGATGCATAAATTTCAGCGAGGTATAAACTTTTCTCGCGATGTCTAAATTTCAGCGAGGTATGAAATCTTCTTGCGATGTACAAATTTGACGACGCATGAAATCTTCTCGTCGTGCATAATTATTTACTCGCAATGCATGATTTCCGCGATGCATGATGCATGATTTCCTACGATGCATGATTTTCAACGAGGCCTGGATTCTTCTCATAATGCACAAATTTCGGCGAGGTATGAAATCTTCTTGCGATATCTAAATTTCAGCGAGGTATGAAATCTTCTCGTGATGCATAAATTCCAGCGAGGTATGAACTCTTCTCTTGACGCATAATTTTTTGTGATGCATGATTTTCCGCGATGCATGATTTTCGCGATGCATGATTTCTGCGATGCATGATTTTCCGCAATGCATGATATTCATATCGTCTATGTTGATTATAACGGCAAGACGACCTCCAGATAATATATCGCCTTGATCGATAATAAAACAACTATCCCCCTTGGGGTAATGCATTGTCTTGATTCACAATAACTATCTTGTTTGATAATGTAATGCAAATAGTGTCCTTTACGAAAATCGTAAACTCTTCCTGGAGAATCCTGTTTGATTCACCTTTGAATCTGGATAGACGCTCTTTGTAAATTTCATATTGTTGGAACTGGATTGAAATAAACAATTCATATTCCCATGTCTTTGACATAAGTGATATAAATGCCTCTTGCTTCTAAGAAAACTCTTGATTTTGGGATAGTTTTCTCGTCTTTGGAGTTCTTTGTAACGAGCTAGCTAGCTCAATAATTATCCAACTGTAACGAGGTGGATGACTCGATAATATTCCAACTGTAACGAGGTGGATAGCTCGATAATAGTCCAACTGTAACGAGGTGGATGACTCGATAATAGTCCAGCTGTAACGAGGTGGATGACTCGATAATGTTCCAGTTATAACGAGGCGGATGCTCGATAACATTCCAACTTTAACGAGGTGGACGCTCGATAATATTCCAACTATAACAAGGTGGATGACTCGATAATATTCCAACTTTAACGATGTGGATGCTCGATAATATTCCCACTGTAACAAGGTGGACGCTTGATAATATTCCATTTGTAACGAGGTGGATGCTCGATAATATTCCAACTGTAACGAGGTGGATGATCGAGAATGTTCCATATGTAACTAGGTGGATGGCTCGATAATAGTCCATTTGTTACGAGGTGGAACGCTCGATAATATTCCAACTATAACAAGGTGGACGCTCGATAATATTCCAACTGTAACGAGGTGGACGCTCGATAATATTCCAACTGTAACGAGGTGGATGGCTCGAGAATATTCCAACTGTAATAGGGTGGATGGCTCGATAATATTCCAATTGTAACGAGGTGGATGGCTCGATAATAGTCCAATTGTAACGAGGTGGATGACTCAATAATATTCCATCTGTAACGAGGTGGATGGATCGATAATATTCCAACTGTAACGAGGTGGACGCTCGATAATAGTCCAATTGTAATGACATGGATGGATGTATCGATAATATTCCAACTGTAACGAGGTGGATAGCTCGATAATATTCCAACTGTAACGAGGTGGATGGCTCGATAATGTTCCTTCTGTAATGAGGTGGATAGCTCCATAATAGTCCAACTGTAACGAGGTGAATGGCTTGATAATATTCCAATCGTAACAAGGTTGATGACTCGATAATATTCCAACTGCAACGAGGTAGATGGCTCTGACATATTCAAGAAACAAAGTACGCCGAAATTGCTACGAGACTAACATACTAAAAAACTAAATTGACGTTTATGCACGTCGCGACTATGATTCTATTCTTTAAAAGAAATAATTATAGAGTTGAATGACTTAATTCATTCACATGAAAAATAAACACGCTCTCGTCTTTCTTGACAAACTCAGCAGAATTTGAGTTTGTTGCAGTCATTTTTAATCGTTATCGAAAACATATAACAATTCGATAATTTTGACTATCAAGGAGATATTGTGGTCACCATCATCTTTCTGATGTGATGGACTTTGCAAATTCCCTTGCAGCACTTCTAAGTTAGTGTCACTTTGATCATCTTCAAAATTTGATGTTGATTTAACATACAACTCTGGCATTACCAATACTCTCACCTGCAAAGCTCCACATCGAACGTTAGTATCTATGATGAAGTAAAGAATAAAAGTAAAGTTGAGGAACTAGATTTAGTCATTTGGATTATCCAGATTAGGCTATGATGAGTCCAACTGTAATCTTTGATCATGACTCATAACTAACGATCCTCCCGCACTTTGCTTCTTGCAACTTTGAAAGAATCTATCAGTGTTCGGCCTTAATATTCCTGCAAGATAAAAAGAAACTTGTTTATAAATTACTTGAGGCAATATAAGGAACTAGAGATAAAATGAGATTGAAGATTTTCTAGGTTTTGTTGATGAGTCCACGATGGGTGCAAGTGACGCCCTTTGTTACTCTTGAAAGCTTTATATAGCCATTTTTGTGACTTCGATGTTACTGCATCCAGAGAAAAATTCTTAGTTTGAAAGACTGATTTCTGTTGGTCTTGTCTCCATGCTTCTTCTTGTTGTTGGCTTACACGCTCGCCCGTCTTTGTATGGCATATTTGATGGAATTTTTGAGGATCCTCCTACAAAATTTGTCCCGGTGTAAAATATATAAGAACTCTCATAACTTGCTCTGTTAATTCTGAGGTTGCTCATTCAAGACTTTTGAGGCCCTCCTCAAAATTTGTCCTAGTTTACCTCAATAAGTAACAAATGACATTTGTGGAATTTTTAAGATCATCTCAAAAATTCTGTCCTAGTTGCAAACTGGATTATCGTAATTTTGAGATCCACCCAAAGCTAACCCCGTAGAATTTTGGTCTTATGTTTTGACTTGTTAAAGAAGTCCAACTTCAAATGAATATTTGAGATCCTCTCAAAAATTCTATCCCAGTTTCCATTATGAAGAGAAATGGAAATCTTACTAGGTATATGATCGAGCCGTTGTGGCGCCTACGTATCCTATTGGAGCAGGAATCAGGTCAAACGTAGTTACCCTCTTAAGGATTAACCAAAATAGGAAGTTTTGATAAAAAAAATGACCGAGGCCGACATAAACCGCCTACGTATCTCATTCTTAGAATTCAGGTCGAACGTAGTTCAGACAAGAAATGTAGATAAAATGAGGGGAAAAAAAGAGTTAAATACATTTCAAAAGAAAGGTAACAAAACTTCATATGCAAAATTTTGGCCAATGTTGGGCATTCTTCTTCTCAACCTTTGATGATGAATATCTTAAAATGACTCAGTTCAGAAATGTTTTGTACTCACTCTTAAGATCCAATATCTCATCCATTCAAGTGATTTCGTCAATATTGATCAAGTTGTTGTTGATCATGTTTTGTATCTTGTGCTTCAGAGTTTAATAATTCTCTGTGTCGTGTCCAACGGCTCCTGAATGATAAGCACATCTGTGGTCAGCTCTGTAAAATTTTCCCAAAGGATTGGCTGATCTTTCTTTTATAGGATAGAGCATACCCATGCTTTAAACCTTTCATAAATTTGAGTTTGAGATTCCCCTTAATTGTGTAAATACCTTAGGAGCCTTCCTAAATTTTGGGCGAGGAAATTTTTTCAGATTGACATTATGGTTTTGACATTTCCTTTGAGAAGTTGGCCTTATACGAGTAGCCTTGACCATACTTACCTCCTCCACTTTTCCTTTTGATTTATCCATATCACTAATTCTGGTATATTTTCCATTAGATTGCAATGCGGTAAGTTTGGTGACCTTTCCAGTCTTGAAACCATCTTCCAAAGCTTCTCCCACTTTTACAATCTCGACAAATTTTTGTCCCATCATACACAACATTCTCTCATAGTACTCAGGCTCTTGAGTACAAATGAACATTTCAGTGATCTCACGTTCCGACATGGGAGGTTGAACTCTTGCGGCCTCTTTTCTCCAACGAAGAGCGTACTCTCGATAATTTTCTCTAGACTTCTGTTTGATCTTTTCCAAGTAGTAGCGATCTGGGGCATCTTCTATGTTATGTCCAAATCTTTCCGTGAAATTCTTTGCGAGTGCATTCCAATTTTTCCATTGTTTCAGCTCTTGTGATGTAATCCACACTAGAGCTTCTCCACTTTCGACTGAAGAGACGCATCAATAATGCTTCATTTTTTCCAACTCCCACGAGTTTATCACAATAAACTTTCAGATGTGCTAGAGGATTTCCTGTTCCGTTAAAAGTGACAAACTTTGGCACTTTGAACCCTTCTGGGAGGTCGAGATTCAGATGGATGCATAAATTCTTATAGATCAATCCATCGACTTCGGAAATATAGTGCAACTCCTTCATGGCTTTCCTGATCTCTTCTTTCATATTCACCTTGACTACCTCTTCTTTTGACCTCCACTGTCTCTCCTGTTCCTTATAGTGATCAAGCTCGGAACAGTCGGCATAAGGTTCATTTAAAGTTGGGATTTGGAAAGTAGTGTTTTGAGGTATGGGTGGAACAATGGAAGGATTCTGGGTATTTTGACTGTCTTGATAATTTTGGGGGAAAGTTTGAGGATCAGTATTTTGGTTTTGAAGATGGGGGAAGGTTAGAGTATCGTTCGTATTTTGGTTTTGAGGGAGATGGAGGATTTGAAGGTTGGTTTTTTTAGGAGGATGTGGTGCTTAACATGATGTGGTGGCATGACGGGGATTGGGGGTAGTTAAGTCAATGGTTGGAGGATTTCGAGTGGGGTTAGAGAGAAGGTTTTGAACCTGTTCCTTGCTTGGTGGAGGAAAGTGGAGTGGAGGTCTTTCATCTCTTGGAGGGTTGAGGGATGAAACTGGATTAGACACATCTTGCATTCTTTGCATTTCGACCCTCATTTCGGCAATCTGTAGCATCAACTGCATAATCAATTCATTTTTATCAGCGGCGGCGGGTTGATCCACGACAACATCATTCATGTCAATCTCATCATTGTTATCCCCCATTATTGTCTTTTCTCTTTGCAAATTTTGATCGGGGAAAGAATATTTAGGGGCCTTAGACCTTGTGAAATACAGATGATCAACCAACTTATCAACACAAATCAGTTCTAAATACCTGACAAAAGAAAAAACTCAAAATACAAATGTGTTAGTGCTTGGAGGTGGTAAATAATACAAGATATCACATATAGGTGTAAACACATAAGAGTTGCTTTATTCGGAGAATAAACTGGCTCATCAATATAGAGAAACCAACATACAGAAATGACTAAATAGACAGGAATTTGTCTACTTGACTTTGGGATTAGTGACTAAAAATGTCAACTTGAGTCGAGACAAAGTTGAGGGTATCTTTCATTACCGTTCTTTGATTTTTGATTGCGATTTAACTCTTATTTCCTTGTAAGAGTCGGAAAAGATAAAATTTCTCAAAATTCTTTTGATTTGAAATAATGAATCTTTTTATGATATGAGAGTAGTACTAAAGAAAAATGAAACTCAAATTTTTATTTTATTTTGGGAAACTAAAGATTCGAAGAGTATTTGGACGCACTTTTGATAGTGACTTGATATTCGTGCTTAGGGTTTTACAACTATTTGAAGAAGAGTGAGCTAGAGTATCTCCAAATAAAGCAACATATTCACATAAGCAGTTGTAACACATGAACAAATATTGCGCGTTCTAAACAGATATGTGACCTTTTTGTGCCAAGGGTAGGCCTAGCGATTTGAGAGATGTATACGTCATTTGAAATATTTCATTGGCCCAAAACTCAAATATATTCAAATTTTATGAATAAAACTCAATGTGGATACATAATAGGGGAAATATATACGAAATAATCAGTCTCACGCAGGGGTACGACCCTAAACTATGTCTTCACGAAAGATCCTTCTTCTTTCTTGACTTTTATAATCTTCGGGTGCCGACGTCTTTGGATGGACCAGTAGCTTTTGAAGCTCTTTCATCAACTTATATAAACTATAATCTAATTCTTACCCTATGAGACAATAATTTTCTCAAACAACGTATACATCCTTCAAATTTAAACAGATAAGTATGAATGTCCATTTAGGCCATAGGCCGTTTTGGACTCAAGGTGGTCTTCTAATGGGCCCAACACGCCTTGGGTGTTGGGTCGTCTTAGGCCAATGCGCTAGATTCGGGATTGGGTTTCGCTCTATCTTAGTTTGACTAAGATTGGGTTGTATTTGAAGTGGAAATGATAATCCAAGCGGACTACTTGGGTGGGACAGTTAACGATCGTTGACTATCAAGTAGCCAACTACACTCGTCAGGGTGTCCCGAGAAAATTTTGGTTAACGAACGACTGCGAACCCGCATAATCGTCATTTAGTGGAAATGAAATAAATGTCATTTGACGGAATTTTATGATATGCCATGATTGCAATGATAGTTTATGAAAATTTAATCAATTCGGCACAAACAATATTTTAACAATTAAAAACAATTAGTCAAACACTCAAATCTTGTGGTTAGAACTTAATTAATCCCCAGCGGAGTCGCCATTTCTATTTTATTTTTAAAAAATATTATTTGTTTAAAAAATGGTGTGAAGATTACTAGTTTTAGAAAAAATCAATTAATCTTATTATTTAACAAAAATCAACTTTCCAAATTACGGAGTCGCCACTTGATTTTTGATAAAATCAAGAAAAAATTTCAAAAGATTTAAAAACAGTTTAAAAAATCGATAGAAAAGGTTCGAAGTTTAGTGTACATCCCAAGAAGTTATTAGGCCCTCGGGATGCCCGCTAACTCGCGGTTGACCGGCGATTTGACTAAATGACATTTAAAATAAAATTTTTAATTAAGTAAAGAGAAAATTCGTTTTAATATTTTTTATTTCATTTTTTACTACTAAATGGAAATATTTAGAGGGATTTAATTTAAGGAAAACTAAATGGTGATAAAAGTAAATAAAACAAAATAAGTAAATAAAATAGTAAAATTTAAAACAATAAAAAATGGCTTCCCTTTAGGATATTATTAAAATTCTACAAAAATATTAATTTAATTCAAACAAATAAATAATAGAGAGAAAAAAATATGAGAACTTGGGCTTGAGAATTAAAGGGAAAAGGGTTGAAGTGGGCTGCTGATTTTTATTTTTTTATATAAAAAAGGGCCTGGGAATAGAGGAATTAGAGTGGGCTGGGAATGAGAAGGAAATTGGGTTGAAGGGAAAGGGGGAAAAGGGAATTGGGTTGGGAAGAGAGGAAATAAAGAAAAATGGGTCTGGACTATGGAGTTTCAGAATTGGCCGGAAAGGGAATTAAAGTGGGCTGGTGAAGGAAATAGAAGGGAGTGGGCTGGAAATTAATTAAAATGGAATGAGTTAATTTAATAAATAGCCAAATAGAGTTAAGATGATAAATTTGGCTAAACCTTAAATAAAACGAATTTGTATTAATTAATTAACGAGCTTCATATTTAGTAATATAATTATTTAAATTGTAAAATAGTGATTCAAAATATAACCATAATTTTGAACTAAATTATTTAAATAGAATACTTACTAAAATTTAAAATATTTTGAGAAATAATCGTAAAATATACCAACTATATACATAATCATGTAAAATATATAGGCTATCCAAAAATAATAAGAAAAAAAATACAAAAGTATTGAAAATAACACAAAGTTCATATATTATTATTATTTTTATTCGCAAAATTTATAAAACTAATTATTTTAAATTGTTTGGAAATTTATGAAGCTCGAAAGTAATTTATACCGAGGAGGGTTGAAATTGGGTGTCAACAAGACCCTCATTTATCAATTGCGAGAAAGATAAAATTAGTTCAGTTGGACCCTCGCTGTCAATGTTAAAACTTTCAAATGGATATTGTCACTTCACATCAAAAATAACGGCCTCGACTTTCTTTTCTTTCATTTTTTCTTTGGCTTTTTCTTTCTGATTCTCCTTCTCTTTCTCATTATCCTCCTTTTCTTTCAACCTCATACACTTCAAAGGCTGTGAATTCTTCATGGATATTTGTACATCAATATTATGAGACAATTCCTTAAAAATATCAATGAGTTTTTAACACGACTAATAAAATAATAATGTTGTTGCTCACATTCTTCGCATATACAAAGAGAACATTTGATGTTAGAAGAGGAAGCAAGACCAATAAAAGATTGAGTAGTTGTCATGGATGAAGCTTCTTATATCATTTCATCCACAAGGTAAATAAAAAAGATCGAGAGTTTACAATTAATTATAAAATAATATTAACATTTTGCTGCCACAGATTGATAGTATGTTAGCATAAATTAACATTATATTGCCCCATATGTATCTACTATTGCCACACATGAAATTTTAGTTGCCACATATAAATCTTATGTTGCCATAGATAAATCATATGTTGACACAAATATACCAGTTTTTGCCACAATTGAATTCTATGTTGCCACACGTGAATTCTAAGTTGCCACAGATGAATCTTATGTTGCCACACATGACCATTTTGTTGCCCAAACCTATAAGTAAGATGTTACAACTTACTCATTTTGAAGTCGATTGCGATTTCAGTTCAGAAATAAGAGAGACTCACAACTGGAGATGAGGAGGAAAATCATGGAGATAGTCGGAGAGGAAGAGGAAGATAATGAGGATAGTCTAGTTGGATTTTAAGATTGAAAAAGGAAAAAGAAGAAGAACAAAAGAGAGAGAGAGAACGTTGGGAGAAGATTAAAAAAATAAAAATGATTTGGATTGAATTATAAAAGTTCAAAAATGAAGTGTTTTTTGTATTTTATAAAACATTGAGAAAGTTTATGAAATGTTAATTTGGTCCCAAATTTAGTTAATTACATTTTAAAGACGATTTGACCAGCTCTTGGTCAATCTGTCACCAAAAATAAAACCAACACTTATTTGACACCTTTTATTTAATTTTCTCAAGTTATTTTTTCAAAACATGGACAAGGCTAAGTTCTTTTTAGGAAGAGGGGATAGTGGGGTTTGGCAAAGAAGGTGTTGGTAATAAGGTGTGGAATGGGGGAGGATGGCAGAGTTTGAGAAGTGGGTTATTTTTTATTAATCAAAAAAATTAGTTTTAGTGATTGGATATTATACTTTTAATACTAAATATTAATGTACTGTTGATTTTGTAACAAAAATAAGCTTTAACCTATGAAAATAAAAGGATTAATTAATTGAGCTGATCTCTTTTATAAAATAATTTCTTATTTTAAATATATTATTTAATTATTACCATTTGTAACATTATATAACAACACTATATGTTTTATTTGATTCGTTTTTCTCCATCGACTTTTAAATATGTCACTTTTCGCTGTCTCTCGCTTTTTTTAATTTCTTACTCTTTCTCCCTCTATTTCTTTCTAACATTCTATATCTCTATTTTTTCCACGCTTTCTTTTTTGTTTCTCTTTCTCCATCTATTTATGTTGCTCTTTTTTCTCTCTACTTTTCTCGTAGAAAAATCGATGATCTTAGATTGAATAAAATGTATACCAATAATTAATTAGACAAGATATCTAGTCTTAAAAAATTAGACACACAATAAACTTCCAATGAATTATATTGAATTATAAATGTACTAAACCCGTGTTAAAGTTGAAATAGAAGAAAATTAAACATGAATGTCAAACAAGTGATTCAATCGTAACATATCAACCAATAAATTTAGAAATTGAATTAAACTTGTCTTTGAAAATGTATTACACATATATTAAAATTGAATTAGAAGAAACAATTAAACGTGAATAAAAAAATAACTAATTAAAGAACAGACATTAATTTATATGGTGAATTAAACTTATATCAATAATAAATTAACCTAGTATCAAATAGAAAAATATAAATAAAAAAACTGCAAGATGAATTAAATTTGTATTAAAATTGCATTACGCAAAATTCAAGTTGAATTAGAAAAGAGAATCACGAATGGATGAGAACCATAATCAACGAAAAACAAGAGAATGATCTACAAAATGAATTAAACATATCTTTGTGAACATCTATAACATGTATTATATGAGTAGTATATATTATTTTGATTAATATTATCAAGAAATAAGTGATATTTCTAATATATAAAAAATATGTGTTGTTCGTGTAGTATAAATATATTATAAGTGCATTACCTAAACTATTCTAATTGGTATCACAAAAAAGAGGATACATGTGAATTACCTAAATTATTCTAATTGGTATCACCAAGAAGAAGATATATTTGAATATGTATTATAAAAGTATATTTCATGATTTTAGTTCAATTTTAATACAATCATGAAAAAAATCTAATACAATTTTAATACATATATTTTTAGTAAGTATTAAATATATGTTGCTCCTGTATTATAAATAGATTATAAGTGAATTGCCTATTTTATTCTAATTGGTATCACAAAGAAGAGAATATACGTGAATTACCAAAATTATTCTAATTGGTATCACCAAGAAGAGGATATATTTGAAATATGTATTATAATAGTGTAGTCCATAATTTTCATTCAATTTTAATATAATTAGGAAACAAATCCAATTCTATTTAAATATGGTTGCAAAACAATTCCAAAATCTTCATCTCTTAAGAGTTTTAATTTGAAATTTCTCCTAAAATCAATGTTAAACATAATCAATCTCCCTTAAAATTATGATCTAACTCCAATTGTTATTTTCAATAATATGGAAGAATAACTTATTCAAACTCATCATAATTTTGTAAAACCCAAATAATAAATAGAAAAAGCTTGAAGTTTTTTATGGTCATCAATGGGGAATTCTTCCTATAGTAATTTTATAGATTTTAAATCTCAATTTGCACATACAATTTTGTACAATTTTTTGGTCTTAATATTATTTTTCTTGTGATATATTGGGAGAAAATCGTGCAACATATGTATAAATCGATTGAAAATATAAAACTTATAGATTGTTATCTGTTTTCTTTTTTGAAATAATATTTGAAGTCTTTATTTGAATAAAAATTTTGAAGAAGAAGAAAAGATAAATCATATGCAGAGAAAGAGACACAAACACGAAATAAATGAGTCAGACTGCTTTACAATTTTAATTCCTTAAAATTCTCAAATTAATTTAAAAAGAAACTATTGTCATAGATGGTAAATATTTTCTCAATATAGCATATCTAAGTGATTTACCCGAAAATAAATTTGTCTCTATAAATACACTTATAACGACAGGATTTGGATCCATTCATTAAGAAATGGTCGTCAAATAACAAGTTTCTTCTAGTAGAAGCAATTGATGTGATAAATATATGTTGAACAAGGAATATGGAGATTAACTTAGAAATAAATATTTTAATCACCTTATTCCTTATTCAACATCGTTTTGTCATATCAATTTCATCGTAGAAAAGTCATTTTTGTTGAGATTTTTTCGATATGACTACCATAAATATAATTTTTTTAAAGTTTTCTAAGTTTTTGCTTTGGGTAAAGAATGAATAAAGAACAAAATTGGAGTTTGATCGATTTTCATTCGTTTTTGGGTTGTACTGCGGTGGTTCTTATCACTGTCGGTCATAATATGAAAAGTGATGTGAAATGGTGCAATGAAAATGGTGGTGTGGTTTAGTCTACGACTTAAGAAATCTATTTATATGGAAAAATGGAGAAATTGGTCAAAATCTAATTAATGTACAGATAAAAAATTGCGAATAAATTTTTTTTTCTTAGATTTTTTAGAATAGTCAAAATGTTATTTATTAGATTTTCCCAAAAATTAAAAGTTTATTATTTGTTTTACTAAGTTTTGTTTTGGGATATTTTATTTAATGATGAATTTAACTTAATTAGAAACATGTATTAGTCAATATTGTAGTTAAACTAGTTTGTTAGTCATTAAAGTGGTCAAATTAATAAATTTATGAATGGTATGCATTATTAAATTTTGTTTTATGTATATATTATAATGTGATAAGTACATATTACTTGAAAATTAATGAATAGTTGACTAATATAATTGTTAAAAACTATTGTTTAAAAGTGAAACAATTACTATATAAATTGTGAAATGGATGAGTAAATTTTTTGGGTAAAGTGTTTGAAATATATTTGAACTTTGACAAAAACTGTTGTAACAATTTCAATTTTTGAACATGACTTATAACCCCATGTACTATTTAATACTGTATTTTAAAGATATATTGGTGCCCACATGAACATTATAAATCTTGCATTATTATAAATAGTAACATGTCCAACTAAACACTTATATATATTTAAAATACACTATGAAATAGTGTAGGGGAGTAACAAGTCATACCCACAATCTGAAATTGATACCAAAATTTCGATCAAACTTCAAATATATTTCAAATCTTTTTCCCAAATAACAACAAGAACAAGAACAACAACAACAACAACAAGAACAACAAGAACAACAACAACAACAACAACAACAACAATAATAATAATAATAATAATAATAATAACAATAACAATAATATGCTATACTATCTATAAAAAGTAGGGTGCAAGGATGACCAATAAGTCTATTCAATATTTTGGTTTTCGATTAGCAATAATATTGAAGTGTTGTTATTCAGGATGATAATGTGACATATCTTATCACATGCTGTGATATTTCTTACCATATATCTCCTTTCTGTTGAAATATATTGTCACATGTATCCTTTCTATTGGTATACATGTAGATAAATATGTGTTGTTTTTTACAACAAAAGCTATATATGTCGCCACAAACACCACATTTATTTCTCTACATCATAATTGACATTTATTCTAACAAAAATCAAAATAATCGTAAAAAATATTTATATTTATATTATCAACAAAACTTAACACTTCATCAATTGTTTCATACAACTTAACAATAAAAAGATAATTCAGAATGCTATCCATAACTACCTATCAAATCAATGGTGGTAACCACAATATTTTCATCAATTTTGCGTTTTTAGTTCTAGGCCTATGTGGGTCTTCATTGTTACTAACATAGACCTTTAGAACCATTAAAATTCCATAATTCCATAGGAGTGAAGCATATCTCATGGGATGGGTTTCATCACTTAGTCTACAAGATTGTACTCTAGTTCATTACTTAAAAAACCAGCGTATGCAACGATAAAAAGTTCAAAATCTCTGTGTGGTATATCATCAATTAGAAAATATAATGACATCATATTTTGATAGTCGTAAGACAAAAAAATAATGTGATACTTAAAGACTACTACTTTCTTGTTTTTTTTTTTTTGCTACTTTCTTGTTGGGCAATACCATTTATATGCCTGACTTCGAAGGGATGAGATTTGTTCTTTCCATGGTAATATTCAAGAATTAACTAGTTAAATCGTTCGTTTTTCTCAAAAAATTCACTTAACTCAAGGCACTTTGGCAACATTGTAGACAATTTTTAAATCTCAGAGGATAATTTTCATGTAGACCTTGATGAGGACATTGAATCATATACTTATATGCACTATTCTTTCAATGCAACGATTGTGAAGACCCAATGGAAGTCCCCATTACTATTTATAGGAACATAAACATCATTTGCCATGTGTCAATGCTGCCCACAAGCTAAACCAAACCCTTTCATAATGCCGACGATTTATCCTCATATTCAGGAACAACACTAGCATTGTCAATGTATGTTTTGAAAAAACAACTAGTAGTGGTATATCGATATTTAGAATGACTTTGTTGCTTCGTCATGTTACGCAAATAGTAAAAATGACATCAAAATGCTGCACAAATGCATCAAACAAGTGTATCTATGTATCAACTTATTTGTATATATTCATGTATTGATTAAAACATAAAATTGAACATTGATTTACCACACCATTCCATCACTTATTGGGTTGAGTCATTACCTAGAATCAGTCCTTATTCTTTTGAAATGCAACTACAAATCAAGTTGGTCAAAATCAAGTTTCGAGTGATTGGCTAAGTAGTGATGGTCCTTGTTTCTTCTACAATTGTGTAATCATTATAAAGAGTTATTTAGTAGACAATAACAAGAAATACCAATAATAGTTGAGCGACCTTACTTTTTTGCATGATGCTTGTAAAGACCCTCATTTGTCCATTGCAAGAAGAATGACATTAGTTCAGTTGGACCCTCACCATCAATGATAAAATATTCAAATGCATATTGTCGCTTCACTTTAGCTATGACGACTTCGACTTTCTTCTCTTTCGTTTTTGCTTTCGCTTTTTTTTTTTTTTGATTCTCCTTCTCATTATCCTTCTCTTTCTTATTATCCTTCCTTATCCTTATCCTTCTCCTTCTTCTTCGACTCCTTCTCCTTCGACTCCTTTTCCTTCTTCTCCTTCTGTTTCTCCTCCATTTCCTTCTTCTCATTTTCTTTCTTCTCACTAATTATAGAAACTGTTTGGGAAATAGATTTTTTCAACCTCCTACACTTCAAAGGCTTGGAATTCTTCATGGATCTTTGGACATCAATATTATGAGACATTTTCTTAAAAATATTGGTGAGTTTTTTAACACGATTAATAAAATAATCATGTTGCTGCTCACATTCTTCGCATATACAAAAAGAGCATTTGATGTTAGAAGAGGAAGCAAGACCAACAAATTATTGATTTGTTGTCATGGATGAAGCTTATTGTATCATCTCATCTACAAGGTAGATAATAAGATTGAAAATTTACAATTTATTATAAAATAATATTAATATTTTGTTGCCACAGATGGATAGTATGTTACCATAAATTAACATTATGTTGTCACATGTGTGTCTACGATTTCTGTTGAGAATAGTCATAGTTGGTAGTCCTAGCCTTCTTATTCTCCTCGGAATGTTCCCTATGCTTATCACCCTCAACCTTCTAAGTATGAGTCATAAGCGTAGACATGTTCATATCTCCTGGTAACATAGCATTTTTGCACTCACTTTTCACCAAATCAGAAACTCTATACAAGAACTTATTCATCTGAGCCTTCAAGTCAACAACCATGTGAGGAGCATACCTGTCGAGTTGTTTAAACTTGAGCCCATATTCCTGGATCGTCATGTTTCCCTGCCTTAACTTCATTAATTCCTCAAATTTTGCTTCTCTCAACTCTATTGGGAAAAACTTGTCCAGAAAGGCCTAAGTAAATCAATCCCAAGTTATAGGAGTTGCATCTATACCGCTATTTTCCTTCCTTTGAGTGTACAAGATATGAACAACATCCTTTACATGTTATGATTCAACCTCAACCCGATCATTTCCAGTGACTTGCACTACCTCAAAGATCTTCTTAATATCATCCAATAAATTCTGAGGTTCCTCACTAGTTTGTTATCCTAGAAGCTCAGGCGGATTCATCCTAACAAAGTCATGGACCCTTTTTGCTACTGATCAACCATTTGCATTCACCGGAGCATGAACCTAATTATTTTGGTTGGTCATATTATGAGCCAACATCTGTATGGCATTCTTGAACTACGCATTGGACACTTTCTGATCTGGGACTGGAGGAGGACGTTCGCATTCCTAACATTTGAATCCATATCGTTAACCCTACGAGGAGGCATGATATGAAATGTAGAATGTCCAGTTAGAGTGGTATAAGATCTTACCTTATGCACGATAAGAGTAACAAGAAAGTGAAGTTTTCCTAAAACACTTTGTAGCCTCCCTCTCATTAGATGTGGTGCACTTCATACCAATGAAAAAACTCTACGTAGTGCAACTTTTCAGAAATCCTAAAGATCTGTTACCAAGTTTTGTCACGCCCGAGCTACCCCCGATACGCGGAAATAGAATTTAGGACCACAAGTGATCCCAAGGCAACCCTGCTGGCATGACCATGAGAATACTACAAATAAAAAACTGAATGCGGAAGATAACTCATAATTTAAACTGAAAAAGATGAATAATACCTATATTCTATAACTGAGATAAATGAAATACTAATGATTTTAATACAAGGAAACTATTAACTTTACACTAAGCTAAAACTAACTATGTCTGAAAATAGCCTCTAAACTGACTAGAAATGCTAGAACATGCCCCAACTAAATCTAGCAAAAACTGAAACTAAAGGACTAAATACTGAAAAAACTCATGACTATTGTGCTTGGAGAATGAGGACTCACCACTGAATCTACTGAGCTGGAAATTTAAAATCAATCTAAGCACGATTCCGATATTGAGAACCTGAAACCTATATCACGAGAAAATGTAGTGCACGTGTGTGTCAGTACTTGAAGGTACTGAGCATGTAGGATAGAGTAAAGTTGAAATAAACATAACTGAACAAGAACAAAAGCAAGTATGATTTTTTGAATATGATATACGGAATGTTGAGCTAACTGAATACAATGACCAAACTCATGACATGCTGAGACTGAGTAATAATTGAACTCTAAATATGGTTCATGCATTAGAGTCTGATAGATATGTGAGAGCTACTAATAAGCGATAATAAAACCACATGAGATAAATGTGAAGTCCAATGTATACGCCCCAACAAGAGGACCCAATATACCCTGCCTCATGTATAAAGGCATGTAAAAAAATATTTTCATCTTCTCCAAGTGTTCTCTCTCTCTCTTTTGTCCTTCTTTTTCCTTTTTCAATCTGAAAATCCGACTAGAGTATCTCCATTCTCTTCCTCTTCCTCTCCAACTATGTCCATTATTTTCCTTCTTATTTCCAGTCGTGAGTCTCTCTTCTTTCTGAACTGAAATCGTGATCGCCTTAAAAGAGGTAAGTTATTTTCGAGTTTCTTTTCTTGGATTAACAAACAATAAAATGTTCTGTAGATATAAAAATAGAATAATGATGTAATGGTGCCTATTATTTTTTGTTTATTAAAGAAAATCAACCAACCCAAAAAAAATTTAATTTTGAGAAAATGTATATGTATTGTTGTTAACAGTCACTGAAAAGTCATTTTTTGTTTCTTTTGTTGTTCTTTTTGTAGCTATTTTGTTGATATGATTTTAGAAATATAGTCTTTTTCAGTTCTCCAACATATATTTCATTTGTTGGAAGAAGTATCATATGTTGCAACATTTTAGTGATATGTTGGTGCATACTCCAACATTCATCATTTGTTATATCATCTCCCTTATGCATTAGGGCAACAAAATCTTTATATGTGGCAACATAAGATTCATCTGTGGCAACTTAGGATTCATCTGTAGCATTTTAGAATTCATTTGTTGCAAAAATAGGTATATTTGTGTAACACCCTGTATCTAGAACAGACCAGAAATCAAGTTTTTAGAAATCTTCTACTGCAATCAACGATTATCATCGACGGATCGTAGCCTGACCCACGATTTCTACTGATCGTTTGTGGCTGAAAATCTCCCAAAATGCAGCCTAAAAAATTTTACTTAGTGTAGAACTTCGTACGGACCTACGCTGCGTAGGTCAGACTACAGTCCATAGTTTAGGCCCATCGATTAAGACCCCATTTACCCAGCCTCTCACAAGAACCACGATTGACCAGTACGGTCAGTAGATGAACCTACGGACCACAGGTATGATCGTAGGGGAAATTAGCAGACATTTCGGGGGAAAATACAGTTGGGTCAATTTAAGTTGATCATAAATCTTAGAAAAAATGAATTAGGTTTCCCATGACCTGTGAAGTGATAGATAATTGAATTAGCTTTCCATGTCTACAAAGTTTTTTATTAAATCACACCTCTAAATAAAAAGTTATTCCCGTTCTAGTTAAGTTCTGTCGAACAGACCCAACCTACAGACCCAAACGATGGACAGCCGATTGAATGACGACCCGTCATTCAATGTCATCGTTTGGTCCGACATCAATTAAAGATACATCATTTTTTACTCTAAATCATGAGACTTTAGTCAATTAAAGACTAGACACATAACTAAAACTTACCTGAGTCAAATCATTATATCAAAACTTAGAGAATTACAAGCAAGAAAAGAGAAAAAGGTCAAGAACCCTAGTTCAAGAACTCAACAAGGTTGCATTAGTTCCAGCCCCGAAATCTAAATCTTTCTCCATGGACTTTATCACCTGGCATATGAGATTTCATAGTTAGTTCCTTTCACCCTTAAGGTCCCTAGTTTTCAGTAAGATTATTGATTCCGATATCATCATTAGACCTAGGGTTTTTAGAACTTCAACAGAACTTCATGAATAAATTAGTATATGTTCCAAATCAAAATTCAACTTGAATATTGCGTAATGCAATTTTATTACAAATTTAATTAATCTTGCGGTTTTTTTATTTATTTGTTTCTATTTGATACTTGTTTAATTCATTATTGATATAAGTTTAATTCACCATATAAATTAAGGTCTTTTCTTTAATTAGTTATTTTTTATTCATGTTTAATTGTTTCTTCTAATTCAACTTTAATATATGTGTAATACATTTTCAAAGACAAGTTTAATTCAATTTCTAAATTTGTTGGTTGATATGTTACGATTGAATCACTTGTTTGACATTCATGTTTAATTTTCATCTATTTCAACTTTAACATGGATTTAGTACATTTATAATTCAATATAATTCATTGGAAGTTTAATATGTGTCTCATTTTTTAAGACTAGATATCTTGTCTAATTAATTATTGATATAGATTTTATTCAATATAAGATCATCGATTTTTCTACGAAAAAAGTAGAGAGAAAAAAGAGCAACATAAATAGACGGAGAAAGAGAAACAAAAAGGAAAGCGTGGAAAAAATAGAGATATAGAATGTTAGAAAGAAATAGAGGGAGAAAGAGTAAGAAATTAAAAAAAGCGAGAGACAGCGAAAAGTGACAAATTTATAAGCCGATAGAGAAAAACAGATCAAATAAAACATATAGTGTAGTTATATAATGTTACAAATGGTAATAATTAAATAATATATAAAATAAGAAATTATTTTTTAAAAGAGATCAACTCAATTAATTTATCCTTTTATTTTCAGAGGTTGAAGCTTATTTTTGTTACAAAATTAACAGTACATTAATATTTAGTATTAAAAGTATAATATCCAATCACTAAAACTACTTTATTTGATTAATAAAAAATAACCCACTTCTCAAACCCCACCATCCTCCCCCATTCCACACCTTATTACCGACACCCTCTCTGCCAAACCCCACTATCCCCTCTTCCTAAAAAGAACCTTAGCCTTCTCCATGTTTTATGCCCAAAATAGCTTGAGAAAATTAAATAAAAGGTGTCAAACAAGTCTTGATTTTATTTTTTGTGATAGATTGACCAAGAGCTGGTCAAATTCTCTTTAAAATGTAATTAACTGAATTTGGGACCAAATTAACATTTTAAAAAACATTCTCAATGTTTTATAAAATACAAAAAGTACTTCATTTTTGAATTTTTATAATTCAATGCAAATCATTTTTTTAATCTTCTCCCAACGTTCTCTCTCTCTCTCTCTCTCTCTCTCTCTGTTTTGTTCTTCTTCTTTTTCCTTTTTCAATCTTAAAATCCGACTAGACTATTCTCATTATCTTCCTCTTCCTCTCCGACTATCTCCATTATTTTCCTCCTCATCTCTAGTTGTGAGTCTCTCTTCATTCGGAACTGAAACCGCAATCGACTTAAAATGAGTAAGTTATAACATCATACTTATAGGCTTGGGCAACAAAATGGTCATGTGTGGCAACATAAGATTCATCTGTGGCAACTTAGAATTCACCTGTGGCAACATAGAATTTATTTGTGGAAAAAATTGGTATATTTGTGTCAACATATGATGTATTTGTGGCAACATAAGATTTATATGTGGCAACTAAAATATCACGTGTGGCAATAGTAGATATATATGGGGCAACATAATGTTAATTTATGGTTACATACTATCAATCTGTGGCAAAAAAAATGTCAATATTATTTTATAATGAATTGTAAACTCTCGATCTTTTTTATTTACCTTGTGGATGAAATGATACAAGAAGCTTCATCCATGACAACAACTCAATCTTTTATTGGTCTTACTTCCTCTTCTAACATCAAATGTTCTCTTTGTATATGCGAAGCATGTGAGAAACAACATTATTATTTTATTAGTCGTGTTAAAAAACTCACTGATATTTTTAAGGAATTGTCTCATAATATAGATGTCCAAAGATCCATGAAGAATTCACAGCATTTGAAGTGTATGAGGTTGAAAAAATTTATTTCCCAAACACTTTATATAATTTGTGAGAAGAAAGAAAAGGAGAAGAAGGAAATGGAGGACAAGAAGAAGGAGAAGAAGGAAAAGGAGGAGAAGGAGAAGGAGTAGAAGCAGAAGGAGAAGGATAAGGATAAGGAGAAGGAGAAGCAGAAAGAGAAGGAGGATAATGAGAAAGAGAAGGAGAATCAGAAAGAAAAAGCCAAAGCAAAAATGAAAGAAAAGAAAGTCGAGGTCGTCATTTGTGATGTGAAGTGACAATATCCATTTGAATGTTTTAACATTGAAAACGAGGGTCCAACTGAACTAATGTTAGGTTTCTCGCAATGGATAAATGAGGGTCTTTACAAGCATCATGCAAAAAAGTATAGTCGTTAAACTATAATTTGTATTTCTTCTTGTTGTCCATTAAATAACTCTTTATAATGATTACATAACTGCAGAAGAGACAAGGATGATCACTAATTAAACTATCACTCAAAACTTGGTTTTGACCAACTTGATTTTTTAGTTGCATTTCCAAAGAATAAAGATTTGGTTCTACGTAATGACTTAACCCAATAAGTGATGGACTGATATGGTAATTCAATGTTCAATTTTATGTTTTGATTAATACATGAATATATACAAATAAGTTGATACATAGATATACTTGTTTGATGCATTTGTACAGTATGTTGATGTAATTTTTTACTATTTATGTAACAAGACGAAGCAACAAAGTCATTCTAAATATCGATATACCACTATTAGTTATTTTTTAAAAACATACATTGACAATGCTAGTGTTGTTCATGAATATGAGGATAAATCGTCGGCATTATGAAAGGGATTGGTATAGCTTGTGGGCTGCCTTGACACTTGACAGATGATGTTTATGTCCCTGTAAATAGTAATGGGGACTTCCATTGGGTTTTCGCAATCGTTGCATTGAAGGAACTGTGCATATTTATGATTCGATGTCCTCATCCAAGTCTAAATAAAAATTATCCTCTGAGATTCGAAAATTGTCTACAATGTTGCCAACGAACCTTGAGTTAAGTGAATTTTTTTTAGCAAAACGAACGATCCAACTGGTTAGTTCTTGAATGTTACAAAAGGAAAGAACAAATCTCATGCCTTCGAAGTCAAACATATAAATGGTATTGCCCAACAAGAAAGTAGTAGTCTAAGCATCACATTATTTTTTTTGTCTTACAACTATCAAAATATGATGTTATTATATTTTCTAATTGATGATATACTACACAGAGATTGTGAACTTTTTATCTCTGCATACGCTGATTTTTTAAGTAATGAACTAGAGTACCATCTTGAAGACTAAGTGCTGAAACCCATCGCATGAGATATGCTTCATTCCTTTGGAATTATGGAATTTTAAAGGTTCGAAAGGTCTATGTTAATAACAATGAAGACCCACATAGGCCTAGAACTAAAAAAGCAAAATTGATGAAAATATTGTGGTTACCACCATTGATTAGATAGGTAGTTATGGATATCATTCTGAATTCCCTTTTTATTGTTAAAGTGTATAAAACAATTGGTGAAGTGTTAGGTCTTGTTGATAATATAAATATAAATAATTTTATGATTATTTTGATTTTTGTTAGAATAAATGTCAATTATGATGCAGAGGAAGAAATGTGGTTTGTGGCGACATATTTAGCTTTTGTTGTAAAAAATACCACATATTTATCTGCATGTATACCAACAGAAAGGATACATGTGACAACATATTTCAACAAAAAAGAGATATATGGTAAGATATATCACAGAATAAATATATGTGATAAGATATGTCACATTCTTATCCTGAATAACAACACTTCAATATTATTGATAATCGAAAACCAAAAAATGGAATAGACTTATTGGTCATCCTTGCACCCTACTTTTTATAGATAGTATATCATATTATTGTTATTGTTGTCATTATTATAGTTATTGTAGTTGTTGTTGTTGTTCTTTTTCTTGTTGTTGTTGTTTGGGAAAAAGATCTGAAATATATTTGAAATTGGACCGAAATTTTAGTAACAATTTCAAACATTGGGTAAGACTTGTTACTCCCCTACACTATTTAATAGTGTATTTTAATGATATATAAGTAATTAGCTGGACATGTTACTATTTATAATAATGCAAGATTTATAATATTCATGTGGACACCAATATATCTTTAAAATACAGTATTAAATAGTACATGGGGTTATAAGTCATGTCCGAAAAATGAAATTGTTACAATAGCTTTTGTCAAAGTTCAAATATATTTCAAACTCTTTACCCAAAAAATTTACTCATCCATTTCAGAATTTATATAGTAATTGTTTCACTTTTAAACAATAGTTTTTAACAATTATATTAGTCAACTATTCATTAATTTTCAAGTAATATGTACTTATCACATTATAAGATATACATATAACAAAATTTAATGATGTATACCATTCATAAATTTATTAATTTGACCACTTTAATGACTAACAAACTAGTTTAACTACTATATTGACTAATACATGTTTGTGATTAAGTTAAATTCATCATTTAATAAAATATCTCAAAAAAGAACTTAGTAAAACAAATAATAAGACTTTTAATTTTTGGGAAAATCTAATAGATAACATTTTGACTATTTTAAGAATATCTAAAGAAAAAAATATTCACATTTTTTATATCTATACATTAATTAGCTTTTGACTAATTTCTCCATTTTTCCCTATAAATAGATTTCTTAAGTTGTAGACTAAACCACACCACCATTTTCATTGCACCATTTCACATCACTTTTCTAATATGACTGACAGTGATAAGAACCACCGCAGTACAACCCAAAAACGTAAGAAAATTGATCAAAGTCCAATTTTGTTCTTTATTCATTCTTTACCCAAAGCAAAAACTTAAAAAAGTTATTTTTTTTTATATTTGAGGTAGCTATATCGAAAAAATCTCGAGAAAAATGAGTTATCTACGATGAAATTGATATGGCAAAACGATGTTGAAGAACGAATAAGGTGATTAAAATACTTATTTCGAAGTTAATCTCCATATTCGTTGTTCAACATCGTTTTGTCACATCAATTGCTTCTACTAGAAGAAACTTGTTCTTTGACGACCATTTCTTAATGAAGGGATCCAAATCCTGTCGTTATAAGTGTATTTAGAAAGGCCAATTTATTTTCGGATAAATCACTTAGATATGCTATATTGAGAAAATATTTACCATTTATGACAATAGTTTCTTTTTAAATAAATTTGAGAATTTTAAGGAATTAAAATTGTAAAGCAGTATGACTCATTTATTTCGTGTTTGTGTCTCTTTCTCTACATATGATTTCTCTTTTCTTCTTCTTCTTCTTCAAAATTTTCATTCAAATAACGATCTTCAAATATTATTTCAAAAAAGAAAAGAGATAACAATCTATAAGTTTCATATTTTCAAATCGATTTATACATATGTTGCACGATTTTCTGCCAAAATAGCACAAGAATAATAATATAAAGACCCAAAAATTGTACAAAATTGTATGTGCAAATTGAGATTTAAAATCTATAAAATTACAATAGGAAGAATTCACCATTGATGACCATAAAAAACTTCAAGCTTTTCACTTTATTATTTGGGTTTTACAAAATTATAATGAGTTTTAATAAGTTGTTCTTCCATATTATTGAAAATAACAATTGGAGTTTATATCTTAATTTTAAGGGAGATTGATTATGTTTAACATTGATTTTTGGAGAAATTTCAAATAAAAACTTTTAAGAGATGAAGATTTTGGAATTGTTCTGCAACTATATTAAAATTGAATTAGATTTGTTTCATAATTATGTTAAAATTGAATTAAAATCTTGGACTATACTATTATAATACATATTTCGAATATATCCTCTTCTTTGTGATACCAATTAGAATAATTTAGGTAATTCACGTATATCCTCTTCTTTGTGATACCTATTAGAATAAATTAGGCAATTCACTTATAATATATTTATAATACAGGAGCAACACATATTTAATACTTATTAAAAATATATGTATTAAAATTGAATTAGATTTTTTTCATGATTGTATTAAAATTTTTAATCAAAATCATGAACTATACTTTTATAATACATATTGAAAATATATCTTCTTCTTTGTGATACCAATTAGAATAACTTAGGTAATTCACATATATCCTCTTCTTTGTGATACCAATTAGAATGGTTTAGGTAATGCACTTATAATATATTTATACTACTGGAACAAAACATATTTAATACATATTACAAATATCACCTATTTCTTGATAATATTAATCAAAATAATATATACAACTCATATAATACATGTTACATATGTTCACAATGATATGTTTAATTCATTTTGTAGATCATTCTCTTGTTTTTCGTTGATTATGGTTCTCATCCATTCTTGATTTTCTATTCTAATTCAACTTGAATATTGCGTAATGCAATTTTAATACAAATTTAATTTATCTTGCACTTTTTTTATTTATGTGTTTCTATTTGATACTAGTTTAATTCATTATTGATATAAGTTTAATTCACCATATTAATTAATGTCTTTTCTTTAATTAGTTGTTTTTTATTCATGTTAAATTGTTTCTTCTAATTCAACTTTAATATATGTGTAATACATTTTCAAAGACAACTTTAATTCAACTTCTAAATTTATTGGTTGATATGTTACGATTGAATCACTTGTTTAGTTTATTATTGATAAAGTTTTATTCAGTTTAATTTTCTTCTATTTAAACTTTAACATGGATTTAATACATGTATAATTCAATATAATTCATTAGAAGTTTATTATGTGTCTCATTTTTTAAGACTTTATATCTTGTCTAATTAATTATTGATATACATTTTATTCGATCTAAGATCATCGATTTTTCTACGAAAAAAGTAGAGAGAAAAAGAGAAAAAAGAGCAACACAAATAGACGGAGAAAGAGAAACAAAAAAGAAAGCGTGGAAAAAATAGAGATATAGAAAGTTAGAAAGAAATAGAGGGAGAAAGAGTAGGAGATTAAAAAAAGCGAGAGACAGCGAAAAGTGACAAATTTAAATGCCGATAGATAAAAATAAATCAAATAAAACATATAGTGTTGTTATATAATGTTACAAATGGTAATAATTTAATAATATATTTAAAATAAGAAATTATTTTTGAAATGAGATCAATTCAATTAATTAATCCTTTTATTTTCAGAGGTTAAAGCTTATTTTGTTGCAAAATTAACTGTACAGTAATATTTAGTATTAAAAGTATAATATCCAATCACTAAAACTAATTTATTTGATTAATAAAAAATAACCCACTTCTCAAACCCCGCCATCCTCCCCCATTCCACACCTTATTACCAACACCCTCTCTGCCAAACCCCACTATCCCCTCTTCCTAAAAAGAACCTTAGCCTTCTCCATGTTTTGAACCCAAAATAACTCGAGAAAATCAAATTAAAGGTGTCAAATAAGTCATTGTTTTATTTTTGGTGACAGATTGACCAAGAGCTGATCAATTCCTCTTTAAAATGTAATTAACTAAATTTGGGACCAAATTAACATTTCAAAAATTTTCTCAATGTTTTATAAAATACAAAAAGCACTTCATTTTTGAACTTTTATAATTCAATGCAAATCATCTTTTTTAAATCTTCTCCCAACGTTCTCTCTCTCTCTCTCTCTCTCTCTCTCTCTTGTTCTTCTTTTTACTTTTTCAATCTTAAAATCCGACTAGACTATCCTCATTATCTTCCTCTTCCTCTCCGACTATCTCCATTATTTTCCTCCTCATCTCTAGTTGTGAGTCTCTCTTCTTTCTGAACTGAAACCGCAATCGACTTAAAATGAGTAAGTTATAACATCTTACTTATAGGCTTGGGCAACAAAATGGTCATGTGTGGCAACATAAGATTCATCTGTGGCAACTTAGAATTCACATCTGGCAACATAGAATTAATTTGTGGCAAAAAATGATATATTTGTGTCATAATATGATGTATCTGTAGCAACATAAGATTTATATGTGGCAACTAAAATTTCATGTGTGGCAATAATAGATACATATAATGTTAATTTATGGTAACATACTATCAATCTGTTGCAACAAAATGTTAATATTATTTTATAATGAAATGTAAAATCTCTATCTTTTTTATTTACCTTATGGATGAAATGGTAGAAGAAGCTTCATCCATAACAACAACTCAATCTTTTATTGGTCTTACTTCCTCTTCTAACATCAAATGTTCTCTTTGTATATGCGAAGAATGCGAGCAACAACATTATTATTTTATTAGTCTTGTTAAAAAACTCACTGATATTTTTAAGGAATTGTCTCATAATATAGATGTCCAAGATCCATGAAGAATTCATAGCCTTTGAAGTGTATGAGGTTGAAAAAATATATTTCCCAAACACTTTATATAATTTGTGAGAATAAAGAAAAGGAGAAGAAGGAAAAGGAGTAGAAGGAGAAGGAGAAGAAGGAAAAGGAAGAGAAGGAGAAGGAGTCGAAGCAGAAGGAGAAGGATAAGGATAAGGATAAGGATAAGGAGAAGCAGAAAGAAAAGGAGGATAATGTGAAAGAGAAGGAGAATCGAAAGAAAAAGCTAAAGCAAAAATGAAAGAAAAGAAAGTCGAGGCCGTCATTTGTGATGTGAAGTGAAAATATCCATTTAAAAGTTTTAACATTGACAATGAGGGTCCAACTGAACTAATGTTAGGTTTCACGAAATGGATAAATGAGGGTCTTTACAAGCATCATGCAAAAAAGTAAAGTCGTTAAACTATTATTTGTATTTCTTCTTGTTTTCCATTAAATAACTCTTTATAATGATTACATAACTGGAGAAGAGACAAGGATGATCACTAATTAAACTATCACTCGAAACTTGGTTTTGACCAACTTGATTTTGTACTTGCATTTACAAAGAATAAAGAATTGGTTGTACGTAATGACTCAACCCAATAAGTGATGGACTGATGTGGTAAATCAATGTTCAATTTTATGTTTTGATTAATACATGAATATATACAAATAAATTGATACATAGATACAATTGTTTGATGCATTTGTGAAGTATGTTGATGCCATTTTTTACTATTTGCGTAACAAGACGAAGCAACAGAGTCATTCTAAATATCGATATACCACTACTAGTTATTTTTTCAAAACATACATTGACAATGCTATTGTTGTTCATGAATATGAGGATAAATCGTCGGCATTATGAAAGGGTTTGTTATAGCTTGTGGGCTGCCTTGACACTTGACAGATGATGTTTATGTCCCTGTAAATAGTAATGGGGACTTCCATATTGGGTCATCGCAATCGTTGCATTGAAAGAACGGTGCATAAAAGTTTATGATTCGATGTCCTCATCCAAGTCTAAATGAAAATTATCCTCTGAGATTCGAAAATTGTCTACAATGTTGCCAAAGTACCTTGAGTTAAGTGAATTTTTTTAGCAAAACGAACCATCCAACTGGTTAGTTCTTGAATGTTACTAAGGTAAGAGAAAATCTCATCCCATTGAAGTCAGACATATAAATGGTATTGCCCAACAAGAAAGTAGTAGTCTTTAAGTATCACATTATTATTTTTTGTCGTACGACTATCAAAATATGATGTTATTATATTTTCTAATTGATGATATACCACACAGAGATTGTGAGCTTTTTATCGCTGCACGCTGATTTTTTAAGTAATGAACTAGAGTACCATCTTGTAGACTAAGTGCTGAAACCCATCGCATGTGATATACTTCACTCCTATGGAATTATAGAATTTTAAAGGTTCTAAAGGGCTATGTTAGTAACAATGAAGACCCATATAGACCTAGAACTAAAAATGCAATATTGATGAAAATATTGTGGTTACCACCATCGATTAGATAGGTAGTTATGGATATCATTCTGAATTACCTTTTTATTGTTAAAGTGTATAAAACAATTGGTGAAGTGTTAAGTTTTGTTGATAATATATAAATATAAATAATTTTTATGATTATTTTGATTTATGTAAGAATAAATGTCAATTATGATGCAGAGGAAAAAATGTGGTGTTTGTGGCGACATATATAGTTTTTGTTGTAAAAAAACACCACATATTTATCGACATTTATACCAACAGAATGGATACATGTGACAACATATTTCAACAAAAAGGAGATATATTGTAATATATATCACAGAATAAATATATGTGATAAAATATGTCACATTATCATCCTGAATAACAACACTTCAATATAATTGATAATCGAAAATCAAAAAATTGAATAGACTTATTGATCATCCTTGCACCCTACTTTTTATAGATAGTATAGCATGTTATTGTTATTGTTATTTGTAACGACCTGTTTAGTCGTTTTGAGCAACAGATTTTAATTCTGGAAAAAAAAAACTGGCTGGGACGACGGAAGTCACGACGGCCCGTCGTGGAGGTTTCGTTCCATGACACTTAGAATTCTGAAATTGGATACTGAAAAATCGACTCTCTGTAAATTGTGACGGACCTGCAGGACGTGCCGTCACATCCACGACGAACCGTCGTGAGTTTCCGTTGCAAAACACTTCAACTTTTGAGAATTTGATATAAGAAACGAGTTTCTGACCGTCAGGACGGAGGTGCAGGACGGACCGTCACAGGGGTGACGGGCCGTCACAGCTCACCTGGAATTTGGGAGGCTGCGACGACCTGCGTGACGGACCGTCGCAGGCACGACGGGCCGTCACAGGTTGCGCAGATCCCAGTCAGAATAGGATTCCTCTACACGTTTTAAGGGTCGTTTTGGACTATTCTTACCTTAATTATAAAGATTGAGGGTTAATATTAATAAGTCTAATTACTTGGGGGTTAAAAGAGGTAACCCTAAGTTAATTAGTGGGTTCTATTGTCCTCTTTTATTCTTAATTACATGTTAATTAGGGTAAGAGAAAGAGGGTTTGAATAAAACAAAAGAGAAAGAACAGAGAGAGAGAGAGTATTGATCGATCGAATTGGTTGAAGAGAATATCAAAGCTTGGGAAATTGCTTGTTGATTCCAATTCTTCGGTGGAGGTAGGTTATGGTTATTTTCATGCTACTTGAAGTAAACTCTTAATAGTGAATGATATGTGTTGATAGTATTGTAAACCCTACTATATGCTTAAATTGTATGCTTGCATGATTATGACTATGTGATTTTGATAAAACAAAGCATGATGAAGCTATTGAATTCCAAATCTTGAAAGAAACTTTAATCTATGATATTAATGATGATGCCTTGGTATAAAAGAAGGCTTGATGAATTAAAGTAATGGGATTGATGATGCCTTGGTATAGAGAAGGCTTGATGAACGGATAGAATGAGATTAGTGGATCGGAGTGTCACGTTCCAACACATAGTATTAGTGGATCGGAGTGTCACGTTCCGACACATAGTATTAGTGGGACGGGTGTCACGAACCGACACGTAGAATTAGGGGATCGGAGTGTCACGTACCGACACATATAGGGGATCGGAGTGTCACGTTCCGACACATATAGGGGATCGGAGTGTCACGTTCCGACACATATAGGGGATCGGAGTGTCACGTTCCGACACATATAGGGGATCGGAGTGTCACGTACCGACACATAGTGAAAGGGGATCGGAGTGTCACGTACCGACACAAGAGGAAGAAAGATAATGAATCTTGAAAGATGATGAATATACTCAATCTAATGAACTTAATTCCCAAATGAGTATGGTACTGAGGCTTGAGTCCTCATGTGTGAACTCGGTTGTATTTATTGATGAATAAATATTGTTATTGCTACATGTTGAGTATTGTAGTTGATTTACATTATTATTGATATATACTGTTCCCTATTTTGAGTTGGCCGATGATATCTACTCAGTACTTGTGGTTGTACTGACCCCCTACTTTTATGTTTTCTTCTTTGTTATTTGTGTAATGCAGCAAACGTTCCGTCAACTTCAACTTAACAGTAGATCTAGCCAGTCTTCACTTCATCGGAAATTCAGGGTGAGCTAATGCGTCTAGCTTGGACTGGGTCTTCTTCTTCAAGTCTTGATGCCTTGAACTTCCGGCATGGACTAGCTTTTTAGTTATTTTTGTTCTTAGACATTCCTAGTTTAGTAATTTGAGATAGATGTTCTTGTGATGATGACTTCCAGATTTTGGGGATATTAATAATAGTTTTGAATCATTTTATTTATGAGTTTAAGTCTTCCGCACTAATTTCTGTTATTCTAAATTGAAATGTTAAGGTTTAGATTGGTTGGTTCGCTCACATAGGAGGGTGAATGTGGGTGCCAGTCGCGTCCCCAATTGGTTCGTGACAAACTTGGTATCAGAGCATTAGGTTCGTTGGTCTCATCACACAAGAACGAGTCTAGTAGAGTCTTAAGGAACGGTAGGGGGACGCCTTTACTTTTCCTTGAGAGGCTATAAGACTTTAGGAAAACTCCATTCTTTCATTCTTTCTTTCGTGCTACTACTTGAGTCCAATTGGTATCTAGGCGATACGAATTGGTATCTGACCATCTTCACTCTATTTCGCAGATGGTTAGAACTAGAGCAACGACCGCACCTGCAGCAACAACGGCACAACAAGAAACATCTGAGCCAGCCACTGGGGCTTTGGCTCGAAGAAGAGCAGCGGCAAGAGGCCGTGGTAGAGGTCGTGGGAGGACGTCCTCTAGAGGAAGAGGACGAGCACCTAGCCCATCTGATGCTAGGGCAGTGACTCCTCCACCGACCGAGGAGGTGATAAGAGAGGGTGAGGAAGGGGAGAATGAACAAGTGCAAAATGAGGAAATGCCACCCCAACCTACCCCAGAGATGATCAATCAGGTTCTTGCTTATCTGAGCGGGTTATCTGATCACGGTCAGGCACCTCCAGTGGTTTCTGCACCAACACCCCCGGTTTCAGAGATACGACATGCGGCTACTATGGCTCCCTGCATTGATGCAACATTGGGGATAGGCACATTTCCACGTCTGACTACTGGGCCTATTATGACAAATGACCAGCATGAACTTTTCAGTAAGTTCTTGAAATTGAAACCTCCAGTCTTTAAGGGCGCAGAATCAGAGGATGCCTATGATTTTCTGGTTTATTTTCATGAGCTACTACACAAGATGGGGATAGTAGAACGGTTTGGCGTTGAGTTCGTAAGCTATCAGTTTCAAGGGAACGCCAAAATGTGGTGGCGGTCACATGTTGAGTGTCAACCAACAGAGGCACCACCTATGACTTGGGAATCATTCTCTAGTTTGTTCATGGAAAAGTATATCCCCCGGACTTTGAGGGATAGGAAGAGGGATGAGTTCTTGAGTCTAGAGCAAGGTAGAATGACGGTTAATGCATACGAGGCTAAGTTTCGCGCACTATCCAGATATGCCACCCAACTCTGTTTCAGTCCACAAGAACGGATCCGCCGTTTTGTGAAGGGGTTGAGGTCAGAATTGCGGATTTCAGCCTTACAGGTAGCGGCAACGGCAACATCCTTCCAAGAGGTGGTAGACTTTGTGATAGAGGTGGAAGGAGTGAAACCAGATGACTTCACCACGACATCGACATCAAAAAGGTTTCGAAGGGGAGGTGAGTTTAATGGTTCTTACTCTAGAGGACAAAGCTCCGGAGGTCACTCAGTTCGACCAATTCAGTCTTCACTACAGACTGTAGTTGGGGGTCCACCTCAGTACAGTCAACACTACTCCGAGAGACCTATGCCTGACTCCAGAGAGTGCTATGGATGTGGGGAGATTGGACATATTAGGAGGAATTGTCCAAAACAGAGTTACAGACCCCCAATAGCTAGAGGTAGAGGTGGTCATGGTAGAGGCCGCTTTTCTGGAGGACGTGGTGGTCGAGGTAATGGTGGTCACCAAAACGGCAGAGGTGATGGGCAAAACGGAGCCGCTACTACACAACATGGTAGGGGCAACGGACAGACAAACGATAGGGCCCATTGTTATGCTTTCCCTGGGAGATCTGAAGCGGAGGCATCTGATGCTGTTATCACAGGTAATCTTTCGGTTTGTGATTGCATGGCATCTGTATTATTTGATCCCGGATCCACATTTTCTTATGTATCTTCCTCATTTGCTAATGGTCTAAAATTACATTGTGAATTACTTGACATGCCTATTCGTGTTTCTACTCCGGTGGGTGAGTCTGTGGTAGTTGAAAAGGTATATAGGTCTTGTTTGGTGAATTTTGTGGGGAGCAACACTTATGTAGATTTGGTTATTCTAGAAATGGGTGACTTTGATGTAATTCTGGGTATGACTTGGCTTTCTCCAAATTTTGCGATTTTGGATTGTAACGCTAAAACGGTGACGTTAGCCAAGCCTGGGGCAGACCCGTTAGTGTGGGAGGGCAACTACACCTCCAATCCGGTGCGTATCATATCCTTTCTTCGTGCTAAGAAAATGGTTAGTAAAGGGTGTTTAGCTTTCTTGGCACATCTCAAGGATGACACTACCCAAGTACCTTCGATTGAGTCGATTTCGGTAGTCTGTGATTTTTTGGATGTGTTCCCTGCAGATCTTCCTGGTATGCCACCAGATAGGGATATTGACTTCTGCATCGATCTTGAACCGGGTACTCGCCCCATTTCTATACCCCCTTATAGAATGGCTCCCGCAGAGTTAAGAGAGTTAAAGGCACAACTTCAAGAGTTGTTGAGCAAAGGCTTCATTAGACCAAGTGCATCTCCTTGGGGTGCTCCGGTCTTGTTTGTAAAGAAGAAGGATGGGAGCTTTCGAATGTGCATAGATTACCGACAGTTGAACAAAGTAACTATTAAGAACAAGTACCCATTCCTCGCATTGATGACTTGTTCGATCAGTTACAAGGTGCTTGTGTCTTCTCAAAAATAGACTTGAGGTCCGGTTATCACCAATTGAAAATACGCGCAACGGATGTGCCAAAGACTGCTTTTCGGACTAGGTATGGGCATTATGAATTTGTAGTGATGTCCTTTGGTCTTACGAATGCCCCTGCTGCTTTCATGAGCTTGATGAATGGGATTTTTAAGCCATATTTGGACCTCTTTGTGATCGTATTTATAGATGATATATTGGTATACTCTAAAAGTAAGAAGGAACATGAGGAGCATTTGAGAATGGTGTTAGAGTTGTTGAGGAAGAAAAAGCTTTATGCGAAATTCTCCAAGTGTGAGTTTTGGCTAGATTCAGTGTCCTTCTTGGGGCACGTGGTTTCTAAAGATGGGGTGATGGTGGATCCATCTAAGATAGATACGGTGAAAAACTGGGTAAGGCCTACTAATGTGTCAGAAATAAGGAGTTTTGTGGGGTTAGCTAGCTACTACCGCCGATTCGTCAAGGGATTCTCTTCTATCGCTTCCCAATTGACGAACTTGACTAAGCAGAATGTTCCATTTGTATGGTCGGATGAGTGTGAGGAAAGCTTTCAGAAGCTCAAGACTTTGTTGACTACCGCACCTATCCTCACCTTGCCGGTAGAGGGTAAGAACTTCATTGTTTATTGTGATGCATCCTATTCGGGTTTGGGTGCAGTGCTAATGCAAGAGAAGAACGTGATTGCTTATGCTTCAAGACAATTAAAGTGCATGAACGTAACTATCCAACTCATGACTTGGAATTGGCCGCGGTAGTATTTGCATTGAAGCAATGGAGGCACTATTTATATGGGGTCAAGTGTGAAATCTATACGGATCATCGTAGTCTACAGTATGTCTTTACTCAGAAAGATTTGAACTTGAGACAAAGGAGATGGATGGAACTACTGAAGGACTACGACATCACTATTTTGTATCATCCGGGGAAGGCGAATGTTGTGGCAGATGCCTTGAGTAGAAAGGCGGGAAGCATGGGAAGTCTAGCTCATTTGCAAGCTTCTAGACGCCCATTGGCTAGAGAAGTGCAGATTTTGGCTAATGACCTCATGAGATTAGAAGTAAATGAGAAGGGAGGATTGTTAGCTTGTGTGGAGGCAAAATCCTCTTTTCTTGACAAAATTAAGGGAAGCAGTTTGATGATGAGAAATTGATCCGGATTCGAGATAAAGTGTCGCAAGGAGAGGCTAAAGAAGCGACAATCGATGAGGAAGGTGTTTTGAGAATCAAGGGAAGGGTATGTGTACCCCGAGTTGATGATTTGATCAACACTATTCTGACAGAGGCTCATAGTTCAAGGTATTCTATACATCCGGGTGCAACCAAGATGTATCGTGACCTAAAGCAACACTTCTGGTGGAGTAAAATGAAGCGTGATATTGTTGACTTTATTGCCAAGTGTCCAAACTGTCAACAAGTGAAATATGAACACCAAAGGCCCGGAGGAACACTTCAGAGAATGCCCATTCCTGAATGGAAGTGGGAGAGAATCGCAATGGACTTTGTGGTTGGTCTTCCAAAGACAATGGGTAAGTATGACTCCATTTGGGTGATTGTTGATAGGTTAACTAAGTCTGCTCATTTCATTCCGGTCAAGGTGACTTACAATGCAGAGAAGTTAGCCAAGATCTACATCTCAGAGATCGTTCGGTTGCATGGAGTTCCACTCTCCATCATATCAGATAGAGGTACGCAGTTTACTTCTAAGTTTTGGAGGACATTACATGCTGAATTAGGTACTAGGTTGGACCTTAGTACTGCGTTTCACCCTCAGAATGATGGTCAGTCTGAGCGAACGATTCAAGTGTTAGAGGATATGCTTCGTGCTTGTGTGATAGAATTTGGTGGCCATTGGGATAGCTTCTTACCTTTGGCAGAGTTTTCATACAATAATAGCTATCACTCCAGTATAGATATGGCTCCATTTGAAGCATTGTATGGGAGGAGGTGTAGATCTCCCATCGGTTGGTTTGATGCCTTTGAAGTTAGACCTTGGGGGACTGATCTGTTGAGAGATTCTATGGAGAAGGTGAAAGCTATTCAAGAAAAGCTTCTAGCGGCGCAAAGTAGACAAAAGGAGTATGCAGACCGGAAGGTTAGAGACTTGGAGTTCATGGAAGGTGAACAAGTCTTGTTGAAGGTTTCACCCATGAAAGGGGTGATGCGGTTTGGTAAAAGAGGTAAGTTAAGTCCAAGGTATATTGGACCATTTGAAGTGCTTAAGAGAATAGGGGAGGTGGCTTATGAATTAGCCTTGCCCCCAGGGCTGTCCGGAGTGCATCCGGTGTTTCATGTGTCCATGTTGAAGAGATACCACGGAGATGGAAACTACATCATCCGTTGGGATTCAGTTTTGTTGGATGAGAACTTGACTTATGAAGAGGAACCGGTTGCTATATTAGATAGAGAGGTTCGCAAGTTGAGGTCGAGAGAGATTGCATCCATCAAAGTTCAATGGAAGAATCGACCGGTTGAAGAGGCTACTTGGGAGAAGGAGGCAGATATGCAAGAAAAATACCCACATCTGTTTACAGATTCAGGTACTCCTTTTCGCCATTGTTTTTCTTCTTTTGATCGTTAGGGGACGAACGATGGGTAAATTGGTATCTATTGTAACGACCTGTTTAGTCGTTTTGAGCAACAAATTTTAATTCTGGAAAAAAAAAATGGCTGCTACGACGGAAGTCACGACGGACCGTCGTAGACACGACGGCCCGTCGTGGAGGTTTTGTTCCATGACACTTAGAATTCTGAAATTGGATACTGAAAAATCGACTCTCTGTAAATTGTGACGGACCTGCAGGACGTGCCGTCATATCCACGACGAACCGTCGTGAGTTTTTGTTGCAAAACACTTCAACTTTTGAGAATTTGGTATAAGAAACGAGTTTCTGACCGTCAGGACGGAGGTGCAGGACGGACCGTCACAGGGGTGACGGGCCGTCACAGCTCACCTGGAATTTGGGAGGCTGCGACGACCTGCGTGACGGACCGTCACAGGCACGACGGGCCGTCACAGGTTGCGCAGATCCCAGTCAGAATAGGATTCCTCTACACGTTTTAAGGGTCGTTTTGGACTATTCTTACCTTAATTATAAAGATTGAGGGTTAACATTAATAAGTCTAATTACTTGGGGGTTAAAAGAGGTAACCCTAAGTTAATTAGTGGGTTATATTGTCCTCTTTTATTCTTAATTACATGTTAATTAGGGTAAGAGAAAGAGGGTTTAAATAAAACAAAAGAGAAAGAACAGAGAGAGAGAGTATTGATCGATCGAATTGGTTGAAGAGAATATCAAAGCTTGGGAAATTGCTTGTTGATTCCAATTCTTCGGTGGAGGTAGGTTATGGTTATTTTCATGCTACTTGTAGTAAACTCTTAATAGTGAATGATATGTGTTGATAGTATTGTAAACCCTACTATATGCTTAAATTGTATGCTTGCATGATTATGACTATGTGATTTTGATAAAACAAAGCATGATGAAGCTATTGAATCCCAAATCATGAAAGAAACTTTAATCTATGATATTAATGATGATGCCTTGGTATAAAAGAAGGCTTGATGAATTAAAGTAATGAGATTGATGATGCCTTGGTATAGAGAAGGCTTGATGAACGGATAGAATGAGATTAGTGGATCGGAGTGTCACGTTCCGACACATAGTATTAGTGGATCGGAGTGTCACGTTCCGACACATAGTATTAGTGGGACGGATGTCACGAACCGATACGTAGAATTAGGGGATCGGAGTGTCACGTACCGACACATATAGGGGATCGGAGTGTCACGTTCCGACACATATAGGGGATCGGAGTGTCACGTTCCGACACATATAGGGGATCGGAGTGTCACGTTCCGACACATATAGGGGATCAGAGTGTCACGTACCGACACATAGTGATAGGGGATCGGAGTGTCACGTACCGACACAAGAGGAAGAAAGATAATGAATCTTGAAAGATGATGAATATACTCAATCTAATGAACTTAATTCCCAAATGAGTATGGTACTGAGGCTTGAGTCCTCATGTGTGAACTCGGTTGTATTTATTGATGAATTAATACTTTTATTGCTACATGTTGAGTATTGTAGTTGATTTACATTATTATTGATATATACTGTTCCCTATTTTGAGTTGGCCGATGATATCTACTCAGTACTTGTGGTTGTACTGACCCCCTACTTTTATGTTTTCTTCTTTGTTATTTGTGTATGCAGCAAACGTTCCGTCAACTTCAACTCAACAGTAGATCTAGCCAGTCTTCACTTCATCAGAATTCAGGGTGAGCTAATGCGTCTAGCTTGGACTGGGTCTTCTTCTTCAAGTCTTGATGCCTTGAACTTCCGGCATGGACTAGCTTTTTAGTTATTTTGTTCTTAGACATTCCTAGTTTAGTAATTTGAGATAGATGTTCTTGTGATGATGACTTCCAGATTTTGGGGATATTAATAATAGTTTGAATCATTTTATTTATGAGTTTAATTCTTCCGCACTAATTTCTGTTATTCTAAATTGAAATGTTAAGGTTTAGATTGGTTGTTCGCTCACATAGGAGGGTGAATGTGGGTGCAAGTCGCGTCCCCGATTGGGTCGTGACATTATTATTATTATTGTTGTTGTTGTTGTTCTTGTTGTTCTTTTTGTTCTTGTTCTTGTTCTTGTTGTTTGGGAAAAAGATCTGAAATATATTTGAAATTTGATCGAAATTGTGGTAACAATTTCAAACTTTGGGTAAGACTTGTTACTCCCCTACACTATTTAATAGTGTATTTTAATGATATATAAGTGTTTAGCTGGACATGTTACTATTTATAATAATGCAAGATTTATAATGTTAATGTGGACACCAATATATCTTTAAAATACAGTATTAAATAGTACATGGGGTTATAAGTCATGTCCGAAAATTGAAATTGTTACAATATCTTTTGTCAAAGTTCAAATATATTTCAAACTCTTTACCCACAAAATTTACTCATCCATTTAACAATTTTTATAGTAATTGTTTCACTTTTAAAAAATAGTCTTTAACAATTATATTAGTCAACTATTCATTAATTTCAAGTAATATGTACTTATCACATTATAAGATATACATATAAAAATTTAATGATGTATACCATTCATAAATTTATTAATTTGACCACTTTAATGACTAACAAACTAGTTTAACTACTATATTGACTAATACATGTTTCTGATTAAGTTAAATTCATCATTAAATAAAATATCTCAAAAAAGAACTTAGTAAAACAAATAATAAGACTTTTAATTTTTGGGAAAATCTAATAGATAACATTTTGACTATTTTAAGAAAATCACATTTTTTATATGTATACATTAATTAGCTTTTGACTAATTTCTCCATTTTCCCCTATAAATAGATTTCTTAAGTTGTAGACTAAACCACACCAACATTTTCATTGCACCATTTCACATCACTTTTCTAATATGACTGACAGTGATAAGAACCACCGCAGTACAACCCAAAAACGAAAGAAAATTGATCAAAGTCCAATTTTGTTCTTTATTCATTCTTCACCCAAAGCAAAAACTTAAAAAACTTAATTTTTTTTTTATATTTGAGGTAGCTATATCGAAAAAATCTCGAGAAAAATAAGTTATCTACGATGAAATTGATATGGCAAAACGATGTTGAAGAACGAATAAGGTGATTAAAATACTTATTTCGAAGTTAATCTCCATATTCGTTGTTCAACATCGTTTTGTCACATCAATTGCTTCTACTAGAAGAAACTTGTTCTTTGACGACCATTTCTTAATGACGGGATCCAAATCCTGTCATTATAAGTGTATTTATAAAGGCCAATTTATTTTCGGATAAATCACTTACATATGCTATATTGTAAAAATATTTACCATTTATGACAATAGTTTCTTTTTAAATAAATTTGAGAATTTTAAGGAATTAAAATTGTAAAGCAGTATGACTCATTTATTTCGTGTTTGTGTCTCTTTCTCTACATATGATTTCTCTTTTCTTCTTCTTCTTCAAAATTTTTATTCAAATAACGATCTTCAAATATTATTTCAAAAAAGAAAAGAGATAAAAATCTACAAGTTTCATATTTTCAAATCGATTTATATATATGTTGCACGATTTTCTGCCAAAATAGCACAAGAATAATAATATAAAGACCCAAAAATTGTACAAAATTGTATGTGCAAATTGAGATTTAAAATCTACAAAATTACAATAGGAAGAATTCACTATTGATGACCATAAAAAACTTCAAGCTTTTCCATTTATTATTTGGGTTTTACAAAATTATAATGAGTTTGAATAAGTTGTTCTTCCATATTATTGAAAATAACAATTGGAGTTTATATCTTAATTTTAAGGGATATTGATTATGTTTAACATTGATTTTTGGAGAAATTTCAAATAAAAACTCTTAAGAGATGAAGATTTTGGAATTGTTCTGCAACTATATTAAAATTGAATTAGATTTGTTTCATAATTATGTTAAAATTGAATTAAAATCATGGACTATACTATTATAATACATATTTCAAATATATCCTCTTCTTTGTGATACCAATTAGAATAATTTAGGTAATTCACGTATATCCTCTTCTTTGTGATACCTATTAGAATAAATTAGGCAATTCACTTATAATATATTTATAATACAGGAGCAACACATATTTAATACTTATTAAAAATATATGTATTAAAATTGAATTAGATTTTTTTCATGATTGTATTAAAATTTTTAATCAAATCATGAACTATACTTTTATAATACATATTGAAAATATATCTTCTTCTTGGTGATACCAATTAGAATAATTTAGGTAATTCACATATATCCTCTTCTTTGTGATACCAATTAGAATTGTTTAGGTAATGCACTTATAATATATTTATACTACAGGAACAACACATATTTAATACATATTACAAATATCACCTATTTCTTGATAATATTAATCAAAATAATCTATACAACTCATATCATACATGTTACATATGTTCACAAAGATATGTTTAATTCATTTTGTAGATCATTCTCTTGTTTTTCGTTGATTATGGTTCTCATCCATTCTTGATTTTCTATTCCAATTCAACTTGAATATTGCGTAATGCAATTTTAATACAAATTTAATTTATCTTGCACTTTTTTTATTTATGTGTTTCTATTTGATACTAGTTAATTCATTATTGATATAAGTTTAATTCACCATATAAATTAATGTCTTTTCTTTAATTAGTTGTTTTTTATTCATGTTAAATTGTTTCTTCTAATTCAACTTTAATATATGTGTAATACATTTTCAAAGACAAGTTTAATTCAACTTCTAAATTTATTGGTTGATATGTTACGATTGAATCACTTGTTTAGTTTATTATTGATAGAAGTTTTATTCAGTTTAATTTTCTTCTATTTCAACTTTAACATGGATTTAGTACATGTATAATTCAATATAATTCATTGGAAGTTTATTATGTGTCTCATTTTTTAAGACCTTATATCTTGTCTAATTAATTATTGATATACATTTTATTCGATCTAAGATCATCGATTTTTCTACGAAAAAAGTAGAGAGAAAAAGAGAAAAAAGAGCAACACAAATAGACGGAGAAAGAGAAACAAAAAAGAAAGCGTGGAAAAAAAAGAGATATAGAAAGTTAGAAAGAAATAGAGGGAGAAAGAGTAGGAGATTAAAAAAAGCGAGAGACAGCGAAAAGTGACAAATTTAAATGCCGATAGAGAAAAACAAATCAAATAAAACATATAGTGTTGTTATATAATGTTACAAATGGTAATAATTTAATAATATATTTAAAATAAGAAATTATTTTTGAAAAGAGATCAACTCAATTAATTAATCCTTTTATTTTCAGAGGTTAAAGCTTATTTTGTTGCAAAATTAACTGTACATTAATATTTAGTATTAAAAGTATAATATCCAATCACTAAAACTAATTTATTTGATTAATAAAAAATAACCCACTTCTCAAACCCCGCCATCCTCCCCCATTCCACACCTTATTACCAACACCCTCTCTGCCAAACCCCACTATCCCCTCTTCCTAAAAAGAACCTTAGCCTTCTCCATGTTTTGAACCCAAAATAACTCGAGAAAATTAAATTAAAGGTGTCAAATAAGTCTTTGTTTTATTTTTGGTGACAAATTGACCAAGAGATGATCAATTCCTCTTTAAAATGTAATTAACTAAATTTGGGACCAAATTTACATTTCAAAAATTTTCTCAATGTTTTATAAAATACAAAAAGCACTTCATTTTTGAACTTTTATAATTCAATGCAAATCATCTTTTTTAAATCTTCTCCCAACGTTCTCTCTCTCTCTCTCTCTCTCTCTCTCTCTCTCTTGTTCTTCTTTTTCCTTTTTCAATCTTAAAATCCGACTAGACTATCCTCATTATCTTCCTCTTCCTCTCCGACTATCTCCATTATTTTCCTCCTCATCTCTAGTTGTGAGTCTCTCTTCTTTCTGAACTGAAACCGCAATCGACTCAAAATGAGTAAGTTATAACATCTTACTTATAGGCTTGGGCAACAAAATGGTCATGTGTGGCAACATAAGATTGTAACGACCCATTTGTTCAATTTGAGCAATAGATCATTTTATTTCATAAAATAATTTTCGATAGATTCTAAATGGATATTTTTGACTATTTGTAATTATAGTTATAAAAATAATGGGATAGTTTTAATAAGTTATGTAGTTGAGGGTTAAAGAAAAATAACATTAGAATTAAGTGGAGCACTTTTATTACTCTTATAATTAGTTGTATAATAATTAGGGTAAAAAAATAATTTATAGAAAGAAAAAAAAAAGAGAAGAATGAAGTGGAGGCGGAGACGACAAAATGAAACGGTAGTCCTTTATTGATACACTTCCTTGTGAGTTACTATCCAATTTTTTTAAAAAAAATATAATATTGTTGTAGCATAAAGTACATAGAATGGATAAATTGTATAGTTGGTGGTTCTAGAAGAATATGGGTTACATAATATAGTTAATTAATAAAGAATTGAAGTATGAAGGATAAATGCTAACATTACTAAGTACCTATTGATTTCCTAAGACTTAATATAAAAATATAGTGCTAATGTTAGTAGGAAAAAAGGATACAGTATGGTGGTATGTTTCTGCATATCACGTGTAATAGGGTGGTTGTTAGTCCGTATGCTGTTGGTTTTGTGACCAGCGGCTTCCACCCTAATATATTAAAATATCTAGTTCTCACGTTATAAATTATATTTTGATATATTAAAATAGGTAATTAATTATTTGGTGTATCGAATGATTTAAATTTTCTTAAGGATATGCTAATGGGAAGAATTGGGACTTACCCATAGGTTTAAACTTTAGGAAATTGATTATAGGATTGTGTGAGTTTTTTTGTTCTAGGCTAGACATATAATTAGAGTGTTTTTTTTATGGGCTTGTTAACTTACACCTTATGTAAACATATATATACTTCATAGATTGGAACGGTTCGGAGACAATAAGAAAAGGAAAGGCATTGGAGAAGTAGTTACTTGACTTCGGTTCTTCGGTGGAGGTAGGTTATGGTTTATACTATCTCATAGTAAACTGTTAATAGCGAATGATATGTGTTGGGTAGTATTGTAAAGTCTTCTATATACTTAATTGTGTGCTTGCATGATGTGATTATGTAATTGTAATGGATTGGGAAGATGAGGCTGTGAATCTTCAATCTCAAATTCACTTTGTTAATGATGATGCCTTGGTATAAAAGAAGGCTTGATGAACTACAGTAATGAGATTAGAGGATCGGGTGTCACGTTCCGACACCAGGATAGTATTAGAGGATCGGGTGTCACGTTCCGACACCAGGATAGTATTAGAGGATCGGGTGTCACGTCCCGACACCAGGATAGTATTAGAGGATCGGGTGTCACGTTCCGACACCAGGATAGTATTAGAGGATCGGGTGTCACGTTCCGACACCAGGATAGTAGGGGATGAGAGTGTCACGTTCCGACACCAGGATAGTATTAGAGGATCGGGTGTCACGTTCCGACACAAGGATAGTATTAGAGGATCGGGTGTCACGTTCCGACACCAGGATAGTATTAGAGGACCGGGTGTCACGTTCCGACACCAGGATAGAAGGGGATCGGAGTGTCACGTTCCGACACCAGGATAGTAGTAATGGAGCGGAGTGTCACGTACCGAAACAAGAGGAATAAAGAGAATGAATCTTGAATTATGTTAATATACTCAATTTAAAGAACTAATTCCCAAATGAGTATAATGGGGAGGCTTGAGTCCTCGTAGATATGTTGAATGTTGTGGCCAATGGTTATTGTAATGACCCGGAAGGTCATTTTTGGAAATTTTAAATATTAGTGTAACTTGAGTTAATTAATTGATAGTTTATAGGCTAAAGTGATAATTTATTTAAGACCATATACCATTTAGACTATATTTAATAAAATATGTGGGTAAAACCTATCACTTTTAGTACATAATTAATAAAAAAAAAAAATAAGAAGAAATAAGAAAAGAAGAAAGGGTCGAAGCTTGAGGCGGCTGAAGGGTTGCAGGTATTTGATTTCCCATTTTCTATATGCAACATATTGTTATGCATATAATTATAGTTATTATTTAATGTTTGAGTTGAAACAGAAAGTGGGAAAAATTGGTTTTGAAATTTAGAGAAAAAGAAAGAGAACAAAATTAATTGTATGCATTACGTATTATATGTGGGTTTCTGTACAGCATGAAGAATCAAACTTATTAGGCTTATTTTTTTTGTATTTTGGTGGCGCGATGATTGCAATATCATTAGGGAATATATATATTATAATATAAATCCAACAGTTATACGTATAGGGAATTTTGAGGGATTAATTTTAGGGTTTCTGTGATTTATATTTAATATGTTTATGTCACTTAATTAACTTTATGTTATTTGGAGATTAAGACTAAACCTTAGGCTTGAAATTTGGAAATATAAGAATTTACATTTTTTTTTGATATCAAGAATTACAAACTTGATTATAAATTTGGGGTGTATTTTTAGGTCAAGGTTAAACACATAAAAGTGTGGGTATTGTTAGTTCGGAAACCTTATTGTGAATATACACTTGAATAGATTCCATTGGTTCGGAAGCTCAACGGAAAGGGAAGGCTCAAGTCCAAGAGTAATTATTCGATTGGCTAAGGCAAGTGGATTTCTAAACTCTTGTTAAGCGTATGAAATTCGTGTATCTTCTTGTGTGATGTTGAGAATGATTTGGAGACTTGTTGCTTATTTGTTGGTGTTGTATTCCTTGTTGTAAATTGCGTTTTAGTATCAAAATGGTTATCTCCTCATTTTCATTTGAGCATGTCATTTGCATTGTATCTGATACATAGTTGTGGTAAGAGGATGTACCATTTCGAGGGTCGTATCGCGCGCCGCGATGGATATCATATTTCGAGGGACGTATCGCGCGCCGCGAAGGTTACTATTATCGAGGGTCGTGTCGTGCGCCGCAACAGATATGTCCCCCATGGGTCCCGGACTGAGAGACAACGGGTGTGTATCGTAAAGAAAGACATGCATCACGATATTTGACATTGCATCTCATGGCATTGCACATTTTATTATTGATGAACTTGAACATGTGTTTTGCTGATCTTGTGATTGTTTCTCTGTGAAGCTTGTGACTGTTGAATATTGAGTTGTTATTGAGAATGTGTAAACTGATAGAGTATGGTTATTGAGTGGTGTGTTTGATAAACTGTTAGGCTGTAGCGTGGAGGTTTAGATAGAGCGTAAGGAGTACCCGTATTTTTTTCACTTAACTTGTGTTTAGAGGTTTGCTTGTTGGGTACCGCGTGGTTTGGTAGTCACCCCTTGCTTCTACAAATTTTTGTAGGATACGAGCCCGGATTTTTGTGATACCTTCCATTCTCTTCGTTTCCGAGGCATCTTGTGGAGGATTGTGAGGTAGCTGCTTGTCATCTCAGCGAACTTTCCTACTCCAGTTTATGACTTTGTTTTTACTTGAAAGACAACTTCATTTAGACTTCTATTTTGTTTTAATTCTAATTTTTACATTAGAGGCTTGTGTACGTGACAACCTAGTTTTGGGGATTGAATTAATATGACTTGGTTTGCTTTTATAGGAATTGTTGTTGGATTGTCATTTACTTTCGCACTTTGTTAGATATTGGGTCTTAGGCTGACTTGTCTTGGTGGGATAAGACGAGTGCCATCACACCCATTTCGGGTCGTGACAAGATGGTATTAGAGCCCCAGGTTCATAGGTCTCACGTGTATACAAGCCGAGTCTACGTAGAGTCTCAAGGATCAGTACGGAGACGTCTGTACTCATCTCTGAGAGGCTATAAAGATTACTAGGAAACTTCCTTTTATTCATTCTTTCTCATCGTGTGTAGTTACCTTCGTTAGTACTGAGTTGTTGTATACTCTTTTGACAGATGACGAGGACTAGAACTAATGATACTGGTGGTAGAGGGGAGGCACTTCCCGAGGCAGTTGTTGAGGCCCCAGCTAGGGGTAGGGGTAGATCTCGAGCTAGAGGTCGTGCTAGTAGTACGACAGTAGCCAGAGGTCATGGACGTGGAGCAGCACCAGTGAGAGGTCGTGCTAGAGAGGCCTCTACAGAACCTTAGATTGATGGCAGGGAGGACCAGGTTCCTCTAGATCCTGTAGTCACACCTTTGCTTCAGGATATACTATTGAGGGTGTTAAGTGTGCTTGAGGGCTTTTCTCAGGGTGGTGGTGCGACTACCACACCACATGACTCTCGTACTAGAGAGGGGGCTCAGACCCAAGAGCAGCAACAGGCTCCAGTTGTTCAGGATGCGGTGGGGCAACTACCAGTAGATCCCGCGGTTCAGAATGATGTTGCACCAGCAGTTGTTGGTCAAGTTGCATCGATGGTTGTTCTGACAGAGGATGAGCAGCGTAGGTATGAGAGATTTCGAAAGATGGACCCACCTCTGTTTCAGGGTGGGAAGAGCGAGGACGCTCATGAGTTTCTAACTACCTGCCGAGAGTTACTAGAGGTTGTTGGATTAGCTGAGTCACATGGGGTTCGATATGCTACACTCCAGCTTCGTGGACCAGCGAGAGACTGGTGGAGGACTTATTCGGGGGTTTTGCCAGTTGGATCTCCTCCAGTGACTTGGGAGCAATTTGCTAGTGCATTCCAAGATCGTTTTATCCCATGGAGCATGAGAGAGGGGAGTCGCTTGAGGTTTGAGAGTCTGAGACAGGATGGTTTATCGGTTACAGAGTATGAGGCGCGTTTTTGCCAGTTGTCTAGGCATGCGTTGGCCATTATTCCAAATGAGACAGAGAGGATCCGCAGATTTGTGAAGGGATTGACTTTCTCTATCAGGTCAGCTATGTTTCGGACATCTAGGGAGGGTACTTCTTTCCAATCCATTGTGAGCGCCGCCAAAGAGGTGGAATTGATGGAGAGAGAGGAGTTTGGGGACCCTAAAAGAGCTCGTATATCAGGTCAGTTTCAGGGTGCCTCATCTGGAGGTAGGGGATCACAGAGAGTGTGTGGTTCTTTTCAGCAGCGGGGACCTATTCATGCATCTATGCCGACATTTGAGGGTGGCCAGACATCTAGGGGTTCTTATGGCCCAGGTCAGGGCTCGTACGGTTCACAGCAGCGATCTACAGGGCGAGGTAATTATAGTGGGTTTTCAAGGTCCACACAACAGTTCCCAGGTAAGAGATTTTGTTTTACTTGTGGAGATCCCGATCATCTAATGCGGCAGTGTACTTCACAAAGGGGTCGTGGTGAGCCTCGACCTAATTCTTCATTCCATACTAGACCACCAGCACCACAGGGTAGAGGTCGTGGCAGAGTTCAGTCAGGTAGAGGTGATAGAGTTTCTAGTAGTGGTGTTGTATCACAGCAGAGTGGGGGTAGAGGTACCACCCAGGATGGAGGTGGACTAGGAGGCCACTGCTATGCTTTCCCCGGGAGACCTGAGGCGGAGACCTCCGATGCTGTTATTACAAGTATCATCCCAGTATGCCATCGACCTGCGTCTGTGTTGTTTGATCCAGGTTCTACATTCTCTTATGTGTCTACGTATTTTTCTGCTAAATTTGATATGATATGTGATAGCATGACTGTACCTATTCGTGTTTCTACACCCGTGGGTAAGCCCTTAGTGGTTGATCGAGTATATCGATCCTGTCTTATTTCATTGGCTGGATATGACACTTGGGTAGACTTAATCATTCTGGGGATGGAAGACTTTGATGTTATCTTGGGTATGGATTGACTTTCTCCTTATCATGCTGTCCTTCATTGTAATGCTAAGACTGTGACTTTAGCAATGCCTGGTATTCCGAGGGTTGAGTGGAAGAGTGCTAGTGGTTCTTATCCTAGCAAGGTCATCTCTTTTATCCGTGCTCAGAAATTGGTGGAGAGGGGATGTTTGTCTTACTTAGCGTTTATTCGGGATACTAGTGTTGAACCACCTTCCATGGACTCTGTTCCCGTGGCTCAGGAGTTTCTCGATGTATTTCCTTCTGATCTTCCAGGTGTTCCTCCCGATAGGGATATCGATTTTGCTATTGATTTGGAGCCGGGCACTAAGTCTATTTCTATACCTCCATATCGTATTGCCCCAGCAGAGTTGAAAGAATTGAAGGATCAGTTGCAAGATTTATTGAGTAAGGGTTTTATTCGCCCTAGTGTATCACCTTGGGGTGCCCCTGTATTGTTTGTGAAGAAGAAGGATGGGACTATGAGAATGTGTATTGATTACAGACAGTTGAACAAGGTAACAGTTAAGAATAAGTATCCTCTTCCGCGTATTGATGACTTATTTTATCAGTTACAGTTAGCATCATTGTTCTCTAAGATTGATTTGAGGTCTGGGTATCATCAGTTGAAGATTAGGGCATCAAATATCCCTAAGACAGCTTTTCGGACCCGGTATGGACATTATGAGTTTCTAGTGATGTCCTTCGGATTGACTAATGCCCCTGCAGCATTCATGGAGTTGATGAATGGGGTGTTTCGACCATACCTTGATTCTTTTGTGATTGTTTTCATCGATGACATCTTGGTTTACTCTAAGAGTGAGGAGGACCATGTCCGACACTTGAGGATTGTACTTCAGAGGTTGAGAGAAGAGAAGTTGTATGCCAAGTTCTCAAAGTGAGAGTTCTGGCTTACTTCTGTGACATTCTTGGGACACGTGGTGTCCAAGGAGGGTATTAGAGTAGATCCGGCCAAGATTGAGGCAGTTAGAGGCTGGACGCGACCTACTTCACCTACTGACATTAGGAGTTTTGTGGGATTGGCAGGCTATTATCGACGATTTGTTCAGAGTTTCTCTACTATTGCAGCTCCATTGACTAGATTGACTCGACAGGATGTGAGTTTTCAGTGGTCTGATGAGTGTGAGGAGAGCTTTCAAAAGCTCAAGACTTTGTTGACTTCTGCTCCTGTGTTGACTCTACCTGAGGAAGGTGTAGACTTTACTGTGTATTGTGATGCTTCAGGAGTTGGTTTGGGTGGTGTGTTGATGCAGAAGGGGAAAGTGATTGCTTATGCTTCTAGGCAATTGAATTCCCATGAGAAAAACTACCCTACTCATGATTTGGATTTGGCGGCTGTGGTATTTGTACTTAAGTTATGGCGTCATTATTTTAATGGGGTGCATTGTGAGATCTTCACTGATCATCGGAGTCTTCAATATATCTTTAGCCGGAGGGATTTGAACTTGAGGCAACGGAGATGGCTTGAGTTGCTGAAGGACTATGATGTGACCATTCTGTATCATCCAGGAAAGGCCAATGTTGTGGCCGATGCTCTGAGTAGGAAGACTCCTAGCATGGGGAGTCTTGCAGCGATTAGTATTATGGAGAGACCATTGACTATAGATGTGCAGATATTAGCTAACAGTCTTGTCCGCTTGCAGATTTCAGAAGAGAGTGATGGGATGATTGCTTTTATTGAGGCTCGGTCTTCTTTAGTCGAGCAAATTCGTGCACACCAATTTGATGATGAAAAATTATGTCTCATTCGAAACAAAGTATTGAGAGGGGAAGCTAAGGAAGCTGTCCTTGATTCTGATGGTGTCTTGCGGATCGGAGGCAGAATTTGTGTGCCCAGGACAGGCGATTTGATTAGATTGATTCTTGAGGAGGCCCATTTACTCGGTATTCCATCCATCCGGGAGCGCCGAAGATGTATCATGATCTGAGTCAACATTACTGGTGGTGTGGGATGAAGAGAGATATTTCAGACTTTGTTTCTAGGTGTTTGACTTGCAAGCAGGTCAAATGTGAGCACCAGCGGCCCGGGGGTGTATCTTAGAGGATGCCTATTCCTACTTGGAAGTGGGAGCGGATCACTATGGACTTTGTTGTGGGTTTGCCTACCACAGTGGGTGGTTATGACTCTATTTGGGTTGTTGTTGATAGGCTGACCAAGTCTGCCCACTTCATCCCGGTTCGGGTAAAGTATACAGCAGAAAAGTTAGCCGAACTATATATCAGTCAGATTGTGCGACTACATGGAGTTCCTGTTTCTATCATATCAGATCGAGGTTCACTATTTACTTCTCACTTCTGGAAGGCATTACAACATGGTCTGGGTACTCATTTAGATATGAGTACGGCATTTCACCCTCAGATTCATGGTCAATCTGAGCGGACCATTCAGGTATTGGAAGATATGCTTCGAGCGTGTGTGATTGATTTTGGTGCAAGATGGGATCGACATTTACCCTTAGCGGAGTTCGCCTATAATAACAATTATCACTCTAGTATCCAAATGGCCCCATTTGAGGCATTGTATAGTAGACGGTGTAGATCTCCTATTGGTTGGTTTGATTCGGCGTAGATGGACATTTTGGATACAGACTTGCTTAGAGATGCTATGGAGCAAGTTCGTATGATTCAGTATAGATTATTGACAGCTCAGAGTCGACAAAAGAGTTATGCAGACCGGAGAGTTAGAGCCTTGGTGTTTATGGAGGGTGATCATGTTTGGCTTCGAGTATCACCCATGAAGGGTGTGATGAGGTTTGGAAAGAAGGGTAAGCTTAGCCCTAGGTTCATTGGACCTTTTGAGATTTTGATCCGAGTGGGAGAGGTGGCATATAAGTTGGCCTTGCCACCTAGTTTGTCGGCAGTTCATCCTGTTTTCCATGTCTCTATGCTTCGGAAGTATATTCCGGATGAATCTCATGTGATTTCACTCGATTTTGTGGAGCTGGGTCCAGACTTGACATTTGAGGAGGAGCCTATAGCTATTTTTGATAGGCATATTCGAAAGCTTAGGACCAAAGAGATTGCTCAGTGAAGGTGCAATGGAAGCACCGATCAGTGGGAAAGGCAACTTGGGAGACAGAGTCTGACATGCGTGCCAGATATCCTCAACTTTTTGAAGCATTAGGTACTTTCTTTTACTTTATGTTCGAGGACGAACATGATTTTTAGTGGTGGATAATGTAATGACCCGGAAGGTCATTTTTGGAAATTTAAATATTAGTGTAACTTGAGTTATTTAATTGAGAGTTTATGGGCTAAAGTTAATTTATTTAAGACCCTATACCATTTAGAGTATATTTAATAAAATATGTGGGTAAAACCTATCACTTTTAGTACATTATTAATTTTAAAAAAAAAAAGAAATAAGAAAAGAAGAAAGGGTCGAAGCTTGAGGCGGCTGAAGGGTTGCAGGTATTTAATTTCCCATTTTCTGTATGCAACATATTGTTACGCATATAATTATAGTTATTATTTAATGTTGGAGTTGAAACAGAAAGTGGGAAAAATTGGTTTTGAAATTTAGAGAAAAAGAAAGAGAACAAAATTAATTGTATGCATTAAGTATTATATGTGGGTTTGTGTGCGGCATGAAGAATCAAACTTATTAGGCTTATTTTTTTTGTATTGGGTGGCGTGATGATTGCAATATCATTAGGGAATATATATATTATAATATAAATCCAACAGTTATACGTATAGGGAATTTTGAGGGATTAATTTTAGGGTTACTGTGATTTAAATTTAATATGTTTATGTCACTTAATTAACTTTATGTTATTTGGAGATTAAGACTAAACCTTAGGCTTGAAATTTGGAAATATAAGAATTTACATTTTTTTTTGATATCAAGAATTACAAACTTGATTATAAATTTGGGGTGTATTTTTAGGTCAAGGTTAAACACATAAAAGTGTGGGTATCGTTAGTTCTTAAACCTTATTGTGAATATACACTTGAATAGATTCCATTGGTTCAGAAGCTCAACGGAAAGGGAAGGCTCAAGTCCAAGAGTAATTATTCGATTGGCTAAGGCAAGTGGATTTCTAAACTCTTGTTAAGGGTATGAAATTCGCGTATCTTCTTGTGTGATGTTGAGAATGATTTGGAGACTTGTTGATTATTTGTTGGTGTTGTATTCCTTGTTGTAAATTGCGTTTTAATATCAAAATGGTTATCTCCTCATTTTCATTTGAGCATGTCATTTGCATTGTATCTGAGACATAGTTGTGGTAAGAGGATGTACCATTTCGAGGGTCGTATCGCGCGCCGTGATGGATATGATATTTCGAGGGACGTATCGCGCGCCGCGAAGGTTACTATTATCGAGGGTCGTGTCGTGCGCCGCAACAGATGCATGGACAGATATGTCCCCCATGGGTCCCGGACTGAGAGACAACGGGTGTGTATCGTTAAGAAGGACATGCATCACGATATTTGACATTGCATCTCATGGCATTGCACATTTTATTATTGATGAACTTGAACATGTGTTTTGCTGATCTTGTGATTGTTTCTCTGTGAAGCTTGTGACTGTTGAATATTGAGTTGTTATTGAGAATGTGTAAACTGATAGAGTGTGGTTATTGAGTGGTGTGTTTGGTAAACTGTTAGGCTGTAGCGTGGAGGTTTAGATAGAGCGTAAGGAGTACCCGTATTTTGTTCACTTAACTTGTGTTTAGAGGTTTGCTTGTTGGGTACCGCGTGGTTTGGTAGTCACCCCTTGCTTCTACAAATTTTTGTAGGTTACGAGCCCAGATTTTTGTGATACCTTCAATTCTCTTCGTTTCCGAGGCATCTTGTGGAGGATTGTGAGGTAGCTGCTTGTCATCTCAGCGAACTTTCCTACTCCAGTTTATGACTTTGTTTTTACTTGAAAGACAACTTCATTTAGACCTCTATTTTGTTTTAATTCTAATTTTTACATTAAAGGCTTGTGCACGTGACAACCTAGTTTTGGGGATTGAATTAATATGACTTGGTTTTCTTTTATAGAAATTTTTGTTGGATTGTCATTTACTTCCGCACTTTGTTAGATATTGGGTTTTAGGCTGACTTGTCTTGGTGGGATAAGACGAGTGCCATCACACCCATTTCGGGTCGTGACAGTTATGGTATTTGTTCTTATCACCTGTTGTGTATGTAGTTGATTTTATATTATTATTCGATATATGTTGTTTTCTATTTTGAGTTGGCCGATGATACCTACTCAGTATGTGTTCCTTGTACTGACCCCTACTTGTATTCTTCTTCTTTGTTTTCCTTTTATGAAATGCAGCGAGTGTACCTATGACTTCTGATCTCCCTCAGCTTTAGCCAGCCTCCCGCATATCAAGTTACAGGGTGAGTTATCCATTCAAGCTCGTGTTGGATTCTTTCGGTCATGACATGATGTCCTCTACTTTCGGACACATACCATTTTATTCATTTATTTTGGTGTCTTTGATACTCTTAGACTTAGTAATTAGAGATTAGATGTCCTTGTTGTGATGACTTTCAGGTTTTGGGAAACGATAGTTAATAAGTTTTGGAGCTTCTGCATTAATTTTGTTAATTATAGTTGAATTAGTGGTAAATGTTTTGGGTTTAAATGTGTTGGTTCGCCCACTTAAGGAGGTAAGTGTGGGTGCCACTCACGACTCGTTTTGGATCGTGACAAACTTGGTATCAGAGTGTTAGGTTCGTTGATCTCATCACACAAGGACAAGTCTAGTAGAGTCTTGCGGAACAGTAAGGGGACGCCTTTACTTTTCTTCGAGAAGCTATAGGACTTTAGGAAAGCTCATTTCTTTCTTTATTTCGTGCTACTACTTGAATCCAATTGGTATCTAGGTGATACGAATTTGTATCTGAACTTTTTCACTCTATTTAAAATATGGGTACTACTAGAGTATTTGAAGTTGAAATAGCAACAAAAAAAAATGTCCTTAGAAATAGATATATTTTCTCGATCCCAAAATGTGGTGGTAGTCTTATGTCGAGTGTCGGTTAATAAAGACACTACTATGACTTCATCGAGTGAGGGTATATTAGAGAAAGTCATCGATGCTTACTTGGTTAGAGTTAGGAAGTGTGTTATTTTTGTTATTGAATTGATCTAAGAACTAAAACAAATTGTTTGGTCTAGAGAGAGAACATATTCGATAATGTTTTGCAATTATTCAATGGGTAGAAATATGTGGGCTATTTGGGTACGATAATATGGACAGGTATGATGTGTTCTAGTGAGGTATCTAACGGACTTTCACAGTGTGGCAGTACTAGGGTTTTGTGGAAACATGTATGTCAATTCTCAAGTGTGAATACTAACTGCTTAAAGAGTTATTAGTGGATGTCATGTTTAGATAATAAGATTCGGTGATGCTTTTACATTTGAGAAATCAACTAATTTATTACTACGCGCGCTTGGATTAAGCATTATTTATTATTTATTTATTATAGAAAATTTTAGTGTGGATCTTTAGTACAGATATTAACACAACTTAAGCTGTGCAATGTATCTTGAGGGTTCTGAATGAGGACTGATGATTTTATCTTAAGCTTCAAAAGTTAGATTGATACTAGCATGACAGACTTATAGGGAAAGAAAATCCTAGTGAGTATACTTTGGGTGAAGTAAAATGAAGATTTTAGTAAGAAAGTGCATATCAAAATTGGGTTAGTCCCTTGAATTTGATTGGTATACCAGAGTTTAAGGTCTCAGGTTATAAAAAGGTTCACTTCGTGGTGATAACAAGTACTAACTGAGCATGATGGTGAAAAGAGTTCGTGAGGGGTTGTAATAGAGATGAAACTATATAATAAGGATTTGTTGGTTAAATGATTTTTGCATGGTAATAAAGACTTGTGAGCATCTAAGGTTGTGAATTTCTACTATTTAGTGAAGTAACGTGATTGTATGGAACGTTTTAGAAGATACTGGGGCACCGCTCGTATAGAACTTAAATGAGCTAGAGTCATAATTAAAATAAGATAAAATTTATGGGATGTGTGAAGCTTTCAGAATTAGGTGAGAGCAAGGATTATTTTCTTTGTATGCTTGGATTAAAAATGTATCTTCGAAAGGATTGAGAATGGGGTACAAGAGCGCGTGATTTTTCCTATTTTGTTTTGGTTAAAGCAATATGTAACAGGTTAATTAGATTGATTAAAAGTTATTGGATAAATTTTAAGAGAGGAGTGTACAAGCGTTCAGCTTGAGTGCGATGATAAGCTTTGTTGTAGTGTTGAATATAGTAATTAGTAGGGTTAGATTTTTAGCGTAGGATATGGTAAGGTTGATGATAAGATAAGATACAGTAATTCATAAAAATCTTCAAAGTATAAGCAAATATAGATATATAAGGGAATTATATTACATAGTTGTACTTACAATTCAATTTTTTTTGTTATAAGTCTGGATTTATGGTGATATATTTTGTCAAGGTACGAATTAGAAAGATGAGAAATGATTTATTGCATCGGTATTGAACATGAGAAAGAGTTTATGCATGTTTTGGACCATATAGTTTGTTATTTTGATTGTTAATGGATCTAAAGAAGGGTTCACCCTCAGAGTTTTGATTTAGGGTGTGAAGTAAAATATGATGGGTTATTGGTAAAACATGAGATCACTAAGCAAGCTAGAGAAACAAGAGTTTGATATATTGAAGGGTCGAGATATTAGAATTTTGCATCATAGAAAGTATTTGACAAAAGTGAAGGAATAAGATCTCTTGTATAAACCCATGGGGTGTAGTTGATGGTTGTATTGATTTTTGCGTATGAGTTTAGATATGACTGTGAGATATGAACTAGTTCGGTACAAACTTACTAGGAATTTATCATCGACTTTTATAAATAAGGTATGAAAAGTTTAGAGTTTTACGTGGTATTAGATTGTTCAAATTAAGATAGATGACTTACGAATGATGCACAAGGTGAGATATAATTTTACATGGTTATAAAAAGAAAGTTGGATTACTACTCTATTGATGGAACTATTAATGGAACTACGTAGAATGTTATGATGTGTTACATAGACATCTGATAGTAAATAGAGGTTATGAGCTCATAGTATATAAACTAATGGCAGTGACAAAAATTTTTTTGAAGTGTTGGTATGAGTTATAGAATGATTTTAATGGTAGCATAAATTAGGTACATGAAATATTGTGTAGAGCCGACATTGTGTGTGATTTAATAACTCTATCTCGAAGGGAGAGTACTATTACTTTTGAAAGTATATCTATCAGCCTTGGGTGAGGCCCCTAGATATTATACGATAATTAAATGAAAAAAGAAGGAGCTATAGTTTGAAATTTTTAGAGGCGACAATGTGTTTTCTAAGAAGACTAGATACGAGTGACAATTTGAGAGTAAGGCAAATGAAGGGTGTAGTTATGATTTTTGGTTATATTAAGAGTGTTGAATTTAATGGAGTATTATGAGAAATATGTGAGATTTGATAAACCAAGTATTTGTGCACTTATAATAGGGACTAAATTAGAGATTGTCAGGTAGCTGATAAATCAAAGAGATAGAGTCAGATGAATAAAATTGTTTGATATGAAAGGAGTATCTAGAGTTATTCGACTTGCGTTATGTATCGATTATTTGATTGTCCTCTAGGTAGAGCGGAAACCTTGGTTAGAATTGTTCATTCTTGTTACGAAAGATTTGGTGTTGTTTGAGAAAGTTAAAGTATACTAGTGACTTAACACAACAACTTTGAATATGAGAATTTATAAGAGAGCGACCAGTTGCTCGATAGACATCAGATTTATCTCATCATCGATATCATGTTTTGGCTATGTGTGATTGAACGTGAGGACCATTGGGTCTAGTTTTTTCATTCTTAAGGTTTGTCTATGATAGCTACTAATCTTGCATTTCGATAGTATTGTTAGAAGTTCTGTATGCTTGAGTGTATCACTCGATGGTGGTTACTTGATCTTTCCCATATTTGGATCAAATGAGTTCGATTTTCCTAGATGATTAATTAATGTTTAAAGATCATATTTTTTATAGCTTAAGCTCGAGGAAATGTTTTATTGTGAGAATGTATTCTTGATAAGATCTATGATGGGTTGTGCATTATGAGTTGTGGTGGATGATTTAGGAATACTCCTGGTTTTAGCCAATATTGATTTAGGATTGTATCATGATTATGTTAAAAAAAATATTTATCATGATGGTTGTATCAAGGTCTAGTGGAAGAATCGAGCAGTTGAAGAGCACTCCACTGGGGAATAGTTTTGTTGTTAGTTGAGTTAATACAAAACGATATCATTGGAGTATTAAGATGGCTCCATTTGTGGCATTGTATGGGAGGAGGTGTAGATCTCCAATCGATTGGTTTTATACTTTTGAGGTGAGATGTTGGGTACTAATATTGTAAAGGAATAGTTGAGACAACTATCCGTTTTACCCTCGCCTTCTATTGATCGTTCGAGGACGAACGATGGGTAAATTGGTATGTAATGTAACGACCATTTGTTCAATTTGATCAATAGAGCATTTTATTTCATAAAATAATTTTCGGTATATTCTAAATGGATATTTTTGACTATTTGTAATTATAGTTATAAAAATAATGGGATAGTTTTAATAAGTTATGTAGTTGAGGGTTAAAGAAAAATAACATTAGAATTAAGTGGACCACTTTTATTACTCTTATAATTAGTTGTATAATAATTAGGGTAAAAAAATAATTTATAGAAAAAAAAAAAGAGCAGAAGAAAGAACGAAGTGGAGGCGGAGACGACAAAATCAAACGGTAATCCTTTATTGATACACTTCCTTGTGAGTTACTATCCAATTTTTTTTAAAAAAATATAATATTGTTGTAGCATAAAGTACATAGAATGGATAAATTGTATAGTTGGTGGTTCTAGAAGAATATGGGTTACATAATATAGTTAATTAATAAAGATTTGAAGTATGAAGGATAAATGCTAACATTACTAAGTACCTATTGATTTCCTAAGACTTAATATAAAAATATAGTGCTAATGTTAGTAGGAAACAAGGATACAGTATGGTGGTATGTTTCTGCATATCACGTGTAATAGGGTGGTTGTTAGTCCGTATGCTGTTGGTTTTGTGACCAGCGGCTTCCACCCTAATATATTAAAATATCTAGTTCTCACGTTATAAATTATATTTTGATATATTAAAATAAGTAATTAATTATTTGGTGTATCGAATGATTTAAATTTTCTTAAGGATATGCTAATGGGAAGAATTGGGACTTACCCATAGGTTTAAACTTTAGGAAATTGATTATAGGATTGTGTGAGTTTTTTTGTTCTAGGCTAGACATATAATTAGAGTGTTTTTTTATGGTCTTTTTAACTTACACCTTATGTAAACATATATATACTTGATAGATTGGAACGGTTCGGAGACAATAAGAAAAGGAAAGGCATTGGAGAAGTAGTTACTTGATTTCGGTTCTTCGGTGGAGGTAGGTTATGGTTTATACTATCTCATAGTAAACTCTTAATAGCGAATGATATGTGTTGGGTAGAATTGTGAAGTCTTCTATATACTTAATTGTGTGCTTGCATGATGTGATTATGTAATTGTAATGGATTGGGAAAATGAGGCTGTGAATCTTAAATCTTAAATTCACTTTGTTAATGATGATGTCTTGGTATAAAAGAAGGCTTGATGAACTAAAGTAATGAGATTAGAGGATCGGGTGTCACGTTCCAACACCAGGATAGTATTAGAGGATCGGGTGTCACGTTCCGACACCAGGATAGTATTAGAGGATCGGGTGTCACGTTCCGACACCAGGATAGTATTAGAGGATCGGGTGTCACGTCCCGACACCCGGATAGTATTAGAGGATCTGGTGTCACATTCCGACACCAGGATAGTATTAGAGGATCGGGTGTCACGTTCCGACACCAGGATAGTAGGGGATCGGAGTGTCACGTTCCGACACCAGGATAGTCTTAGAGGATCGGGTGTCACGTTCCGAGACCAGGATAGTCTTAGAGGATCGGGTGTCACGTTCCGACACCAGGATAGTATTAGAGGATCGGGTGTCACGTTCCGACACCAGGATAGTAGGGGATCGGAGTGTCACGTTCCGACACCAGGATAGTAGTAGTGGAGCGGAGTGTCACGTACCGACACAAGAGGAATAAAGAGAATGAATCTTGAATTATGTTAATATACCAAATTTAAAGAACTAATTCCCAAATGAGTATAATGGGGAGGCTTGAGTCCTCGTAGGTATGCTGAGTGTTGTGGCCAATGGTTATGGTATTTGTTGTTATCACCTGTTGAGTATGTAGTTGATTTTATATTATTATTCGATATATGTTGTTTTCTATTTTGAGTTGGCTGATGATACCTACTCAGTACGGTTCCTTGTACTGACCCCTACTTGTATTCTTCTTCTTTGTTTTCCTTTTATAAAATGCAGCGACTCTACCTATGACTTCTGATCTCCCTCAGCTTTAGCCAGCCTCCCGCATATCAAGTTATAGGGTGAGCTATCCATTCAAGCTCGTGTTGGATTCTTTCGGTCATGACATGATGTCCTATACTTTCGGACACATATCATTTTATTAATTTATTTTGGTGTCTTTGATACTCTTAGACTTAGTAATTAGAGATTAGATGTCCTTGTTGTGATGACTTTCAGGTTTTGGGAAACGATAGTTAATAAGTTTTGGAGCTTCCGCATTAATTTTGTTAATTATAGTTGAATTATTGGTAAATGTTTTGGGTTTAAATGTGTTGGTTCGCCCACTTAAGGAGGTAAGTGTGGGTACCACTCACGACTCGTTTTGGGTCGTGACAAAGATTCATCTGTGGCAACTTAGAATTCACATCTGGCAACATAAAATTCATTTGTGGCAAAAATTGATATATTTGTGTCATAATATGATGTATCTGCGGCAACATAAGATTTATACGTGGCAACTAAAATTTCATGTGTGGCAATAATAGATACATATAATGTTAATTTATGGTAACATACTATCAATCTGTTGCAACAAAAAGTTAATATTATTTTATAATGAATTGTAAACTCTCTATCTTTTTTATTTACCTTGTGGATGAAATGATAGAAGAATCTTCATCCATGACAACAACTCAATCTTTTATTGGTCTTACTTCCTCTTCTAACATCAAATGTTCTCTTTGTATATGCGAAGAATGCGAGCAACAACATTATTATTTTATTAGTCTTGTTAAAAGACTCACTGATATTTTTAAGGAATTGTCTCATAATATAGATGTCCAAAGATCCATGAAGAATTCATAGCCTTTGAAGTGTATGAGGTTGAAAATATATATTTCCCAAACACTTTATATAATTTGTGAGAAGAAAGAAAAGGAGAAGAAGGAAATGGAGTAGAAGGAGAAGGAGAAGAAGGAAAAGGAAGAGAGGGAGAAGGATTAAAAGTAGAAGGAGAAGGATAAGGATAAGGATAAGGATAAGGAGAAGCAAAAAGAAAAGGAGGATAATGAGAAAGAGAAGGAGAATCAGAAAGAAAAAGCCAAATCAAAAATGAAAGAAAAGAAAGTCGAGGTCCTCATTTGTGATGTGAAGTGACAATATCCATTTGAAAGTTTTAACATTGACAATGAGGGTCCAACTGAACTAATGTTAGGTTTCACGAAATGGATAAATGAGGGTCTTTACAAGCATCATGCAAAAAAGTAAAGTCGTTAAACTATTATTTGTATTTCTTCTTGTTGTCCATTAAATAACTCTTTATAATGATTACATAACTGGAGACGAGACAAGGATGATCACTAATTAAATTATCACTCGAAACTTTGTTTTGACCAACTTGATTTTGTAGTTGCATTTACAAAGAAAAAGAATTGGTTCTACGTAATGACTCAACCCAATAAGTGATGGACTGATGTGGTAAATCAATGTTCAATTTTATGTTTTGATTAATACATGAATATATACAAATAAATTGATACATAGATACAATTGTTTGATGCATTTGTGCAGTATGTTGATGTCATTTTTTACTATTTGCGTAACAAGACGAAGCAACAGAGTCATTCTAAATATCGATATACCACTACTAGTTATTTTTTCAAAACATACATTGACAATGCTATTGTTGTTCATGAATATGAGGATAAATCGTCGGCATTATGAAAGGGTTTGGTATAGCTTGTGGGCTGCCTTGACACTTGACATATGATGTTTATGTCCCTGTAAATAGTAATGGGGACTTCCATATTGGGTCATCGCAATCGTTGCATTGAAGGAACGGTGCATAAAAGTTTATGATTCGATGTCCTCATCAAAGTCTAAATGAAAATTATCCTCTGAGATTCAAAAATTGTCTACAATGTTGCAAAAGTACCTTGAGTTAAGTGAATTTTTTTAGCAAAACGAACCATCCAACTGGTTAGTTCTTGAATGTTACTAAGGAAAGATCAAATCTCATCCCTTTGAAGTTAGACATATAAATGGTATTGCCCAACAAGAAAGTAGTAGTCTTTAAGTATCACATTATTTTTTTTTGTCTTACGAGTATCAAAATATAATGTTATTATATTTTCTAATTGATGATATACCACACAGAGATTTTGAGCTTTTTATCGCTTCATACGCTGATTTTTTAAGTAATGAACTAGAGTACCATCTTGTAGACTAAGTGCTGAAACCCATCGCATGAGATATACTTCACTCCTATGGAATTATAGAATTTTAAAGGTTCGAAAGGGCTATGTTAGTAACAATGAAGACCCATATAGGCCTAGAACTAAAAATACTATATTGATGAAAATATTGTGGTTACCACCATCGATTAGATAGGTAGTTATGGATATCATTCTGAATTACCTTTTTATTGTTAAAGTGTATAAAACAATTGGTGAAGTGTTAAGTTTTGTTGATAATATATAAATATAAATAATTTTTATGATTATTTTTTATTTTTGTAAGACTAAATGTCAATTATGATGCAGAAGAAGAAATGTGGTGTTTGTGGCGACATATATAGCTTTTGTTGTAAAAAAAACACCACATATTTATCTACATTTATACCAACAGAATGGATACATGTGACAACATATTTCAACAAAAAGGAGATATATTGTAATATATATCACAGAATAAATATATGTGATAAAATATGTCACATTATCATCCTGAATAACAACACTTCAATATTATTGATAATCGAAAACCAAAAAATTGAATAAACTTATTGGTCATCCTTGAACCCTACTTTTTATAGACAGTACAACATATTATTGTTATTGTTATTATTATTATTGTTGTTGTTGTTGTTTTTGTTGTTCTTGTTCTTGTTGTTGTTGTTTGGGAAAAAGATATGAAATATATTTGAAATTTGATCGAAATTGTGGTAACAATTTCAAACTTTGGGTAAGACTTGTTGCTCCCCTACACTATTTAATAGTGTATTTTAATGATATATAAGTGTTTAGCTGGACATGTTAATATTTATAATAATGCAAGATTTATAATGTTCATGTGGGCACCAATATATCTTTAAAATACAGTATTAAATAGTAAATGGGGTTATAAGTCATGTCCGAAAATTGAAATTGTTACAATATCTTTTGTCAAAGTTCAAATATATTTCAAACTCTTTACCCACAAAATTTACTCATCCATTTCACGATTTATATAGTAATTGTTTCACTTTTAAACAATAGTCTTTAACAATTATATTAGTCAACTATTCATTAATTTTCAAGTAATATGTACTTATCACATTATAAGATATACATATAACAAAATTTAATGATGTATACCATTCATAAATTTATTAATTTGACCACTTTAATGACTAACAAACTAGTTTAACTACTATATTGACTAATACATGTTTCTGATTAAGTTAAATTCATCATTAAATAAAATATCTCAAAAAAGAACTTAGTAAAACAAATAATAAGACTTTTAATTTTTGGGAAAATCTAATAGATAACATTTTGACTATTTTAAGAAAATCTAAAGAAAAAAAAAGGCAAAAGTATTCATTACCCCCCTGAACTTGAAGCTTTTTATTCAGTGTACACCTAAACTTTATTTTGTTTCAATTACCCCTTGTACTTGCTTATTCATCGAGCACGTACACCTTTTCTGTCCACTTGGCATAGAAACTGAAATTAAACTCCACAAGGCGCGTGAGACATCAATTTTTTGCCACATCATAAAGTTACAACGGTAATATACGTAAAAAAATTATTTTTTCTTTAATATTTGGCTTATTTTAAGAATTTTTCTCTCTATTCTCTAACTATTTATTCTTCCTTATCTCTTCTCCCTTTTCAAATTTCAGATTTTTCTCAAGGGCTTCGGGAATCCTCTTCTTGAAACACAATCCATCAAGTTCCAAATCAAAAAATTTCCTCTTATAGAAAAACTCTTTTGCATTTTCTAACTTATCTGCTTTATTTTTGAAAAGGGTCTGCATTTCAAACGCGAGTTTTCTTCGTCGGATATTGTTTTCATTAGGAGATGAAAGCGACTCGTCATTTTGGGTTGAAAACTGTAGAAACGCTGAATTGTCCGGTAAAGTTCTTTAGTTGACATTCCGATCACCTTTTTGGTGGAACGCCGGAAAAGTAGATTTTATTGGAATGAAAGCAAGAGCAAACAAGAGCAAGACATATAAGAGAGAGTTTGATTTGTGAATTGTGAAGGTTGGTATTATCTAGGTGGCAATATTTATCTATGTGGCAAAAATTTTAGCTAGGTGGCAAAAATATTTATCTAGGTGTCGTGCGCGTGTGGACACGATCATAGTGAGTGGACTGAAAAGGTGTACGTGTTCGATGAATAAGCAAGTTCAGGGGGGCAATTGAAACAAAATAAAGTTTAGGTGTACACTGAATAAAAAACTTCAAGTACAGGGTGGTAATGAATACTTTTGCCAAAAAAAAAATATTCACATTTTTTATATCTATACATTAATTAGCTTTTGACTAATTTCTCCATTTTTCCCTATAAATAGATTTCTTAAGTTGTAGACTAAACCACACCACCATTTTCATTACACCATTTCACATCACTTTTCTAATATGACTGACAGTGATAAGAACCACCGCAGTACAACCCAAAAATGAAAGAAAATTGATCAAAGTCCAATTTTGTTCTTTATTCATTCTTTACCCAAAGCAAAAACTTAGAAAACTTAATTTTTTTTTTTATATTTGAGGTAACTATATCGAAAAAACTCGAGAAAAATGAGTTATCTACGATGAAATTGATATGGCAAAACAATGTTGAAGAACGAATAAGGTGATTAAAATACTTATTTCGAAGTTAACCTCCATATTCGTTGTTCAACATCGTTTTGTCATATCAATTGCTTCTACTAGAAGAAACTTGTTCTTTGACGACCATTTCTTAATGAAGGGATCCAAATCGTGTCGTTATAAGTGTATTTATAGAGACCAATTTATTTTCGGATAAATCACTTAGATATGCTATATTGAGAAAATATTTACCATTTATGACAATAGTTTCTTTTTATATAAATTTGAGAATTTTAAGGAATTCAAATTGTAAAGCAGTATGACTCATTTATTTCTTGTTTGTGTCTCTTTCTCTACCTATGATTTCTCTTTTCTTCTTATTCTTCAAAATTTTTATTCAAATAACGATCTTCAAATATTATTTCAAAAAAGAAAAGAGATAACAATCTACAAGTTTCATATTTTCAAATCGATTTATACATATGTTGCACGATTTTCTCTCAAAATATCACAAGAAAAATAATATAAACACCCAAAAATTGTACAAAATTTTATGTGTAAATTGAGATTTAAAATATATAAAATTACAATAGGAAAATTCACCATTGATGACCATAAAAAACTTCAACCTTTTTCTATTTATTATTTGGGTTTTACAAAATTATGATGAGTTTGAATAAGTTGTTCTTCCATATTATTGAAAATAACAATTGGAGTTTATATCTTAATTTTAAGGGAGATTGATTATGTTTAACATTGATTTTAGGAGAAATTTCAAATTTAAACTTGTAAGAGATGAAGATTTTGGAATTGTTCTGCAACTGTATTAAAATTGAATTAGATTTGTTTCATAATTATATTAAAATTGAATAAATATCATGGACTATACTATTATAATACATATTTCAAATATATCCTCTTATTGTTATACGAATTAGAATAATTTAGGTAATTCACGTATATCCTCTTCTTTGTGATACCAATTAGAATAAATTAGGCAATTCACTGATAATATATTTATAATACAGAAGCAACACATATTTAATACTCACTAAAAATATATGTATTAAAATTGAATTAGATTTTTTTCATGATTGTATTAAAATCATGAACTATACTTTTATAATACAAATTCAAAATATATCTTCTTCTTGGTGATACCAATTAGAATAATTTAGGTAATTCACATGTATCCTCTTCTTTGTGATTTCAATTAGAATAGTTTAGGTAATGCACTTATAATATATTTATACTAGAGGAATAACACATATTTAATACATATAACAAAGATCACCTATTTCATGATAATGTTAATCAAAATAATATATACAACTCATATAATACAAGTTATATATGTTCACAAAGATATGTTTAATTCATTTTGTAGATCATTCTCTTGTTTTTCGTTGATTATGGATCTCATCCATTCTTGATTCTCTATTCTAATTCAACTTCAATATTGTGTAATGCAATTTTAATACAAATTTAATTCATCTTGCAGTTTTTTTATTTATTTGTTTCTATTTGACACTAGTTTAATTCATTATTTAATATAAGTTTAATTCACCATATAAATTAATGTATCTTCTTTAATTAGTTATTTTTAATTCATGTTAAATTATTTTCTTCTAATTCAACTTTAATATATGCGTAATACATTTTCAAAGACAAGTTAATTTAATTTCTAAACTTATTGGTCGATGTGTTACGATTGAATCACTTGGTTAATTTATTATTAATAGAAGCTTTATTCAGTTTACAAATAGAAGAATGTTTATTTTTTCATTTTCTACATTTGACATTCATGTTTAATTTTCTTCTATTTAGACTTTAACATGGATTTAGTACATTTATACTTCAATATAATTCATTGGAAGTTTATTATGTGTCTTATTTTTTAAGACTAGATATCTGGTCTAATTAATTATTGATATACATTTTATTAAATCTAAGATCATCGATTTTTGTACGAAAAAAGTAGAGAGAAAAAGAGAAAATAGAGCAACATAAATAGACGGAGAAAGAGAAACAAAAAAGAAAGCGTGGAAAAACTAGAGATATAGAAAGTTAGAAAGAAATAGAGGGAGAAAGAGTGAGAAATTAAAAAAAGAGAGAGACAGCGAAAAGTGACAAATTTAAAAGCCGATAGAGAAAAACAAATCAAATAAAACATATAGTGTTGTTATATAATGTTACAAATGGCAATAATTTGATAATATATTTAAAATAAGAAATTATTTTTGAAAAGAGATCAGCTCAATTAATTAATCCTTTTATTTTCAGAGGTTGATGCTTATTTTTGTTACAAAATTAACTGTACATTAATATTTAGTATTAAAAGTATAATATCCAATCACTAAAACTAATATTTGATTAATAAAAAATAATCCACTTCTCAAACCCCGCCATCCTCCCCCATTCCACACCTTATTACCAACACCCTCTCTGCCAAACACCACTATCCCCTCTTCCTAAAAAGAACCTTAGCCTTCTCCATGTTTTGAACCCAAAATAACTTGAGAAAATTAAATTAAAGGTGTCAAATAAGTCTTGGTTTTATTTTTGGTGATAGATTGACCAAGAGCTGATCAAATCCTCTTTAAAATGTTATTAACTAAATCTGGGACCAAATTAACATTTCAAAAATTTTCTCAATGTTTTATAAAATACAAAAAACACTTCATTTTTGAACTTTTATAATTCAATGCAAATCATTTTTATTTTTTTAATCTTCTCCCAATGTACTCTCTCTCTCTCTCTCTCTCTCTCTCTCTCTCTTTTGTTCTTCTTATTTTTCCTTTTTCAATCTTAAAATTCGACTAGACTATTCTCATTATCTTCCTCTTCCTGTCCGACTATCTCCATTATTTTTCTCCTCATCTGTAGTTGTGAGTCTCTCTTCTTTCTGAACTGAAACCGCAATCGACTTAAAATGTGTAACTTATAACATCTTACTTATATGTTTGGGCAACAAAATGGTCATGTGTGGCAACATAAGATTCATCTGTGGCAACATAGAACTCACCTGTGGCAACATAGAATTCATTTGTGGCAAATATTGATATATTTGTGTCACCATATGATTTATCTGTGGCAACATAAGATTTATATGTGGCAACTAAAATTTCATGTGTGGAAATAGTAGATACATATGGGTCAATATAATGTTAAATTATGGTAACATACTATCAATCTATGGTAACAAAATGTTATATTATTTTATAATTAATTGCAAACTCTCGATCTTTTTTATTTACCTTGTGGATGAAATGATACAAGAAGCTTCATCCATGACAACAACTCAATCTTTTATTGGTCTTGCTTCCTCTTCTAACATCAAATGTTCTCTTTGTATATGCGAAGAATGTGAGCAACAATATTATTATTTTATTAGTCGTGTTAAAAAACTCACTGATATTTTTAAGGAATTGTCTGATAATATTGATGTCCAAAGATCCAAGAAGAATTCACAGCCTTTGAAGTGTATGAGGTTGAAAAAATATATTTCCCAAACACTTTATATAATTTGTGAGATGAAAGAATAGGAGAAAAAGATACTGGAGGAGAAGGAGAAGGAGAAGAAGTAAAAGGAGGAGAAGGAGAAGGAGTTGAAGAAGAAGGAGAAGCAGAAGGAGAAGGAGAAGGAGAAGCAGAAATAGAAGCAGGATAATGAGAAAGAGAAGGAGAATCAGAAAGAAAAAGCCAAAGCAAAAATGAATGAAAAAAAAGTCGAGGTCGTCATTTGTGATGTGAAGTGACAATATCCATTTGAAAGTTTTAACATTGACAGCGAGGGTCCAACTGAACTAATGTTAGCTTTCTCGCAATGGATAAATGAGGGTCTTTACAAGCATCATGCAAAAAAGTAAAGTCGTTAAACTATTATTTGTATTTCTTCTTGTTGTCCATTAAATAACTCTTAATAATGATTGCATAACTGCAGAAGGGACAAGGATGATCACTAATTCAACTATCACTCGAAACTTGGTTTTGACCAACTTGGTTTTGTAGTTGCATTTCCAAAGAATAAGTATTGATTCTACGTAATGTCTCAACCCAATAAGTGATGGACGGATTAATACATGAATATATTCAAATAAATTGATACATAGATACGCTTGTTTGATCAATTTTTTCAGTATGTGGATGTCATTATTTACTATTTGCGCAAGAAGTTGATGCAACAGAGTCATTCTAAATATCAATATACCACTATTAGTTGTTTTTTCAAAAGATATATTGACAATGCTAGGTCTGTTCTTGAATATGAGGATAAAATCGTTGGCATTATGAAAGGGTTTTATTATAGCTTGTGGATTGCCTTGGCACTTGACTGATGATGTTTATGTCCCTTTAAATAGTAATTGTAATATCCATTTGGTCTTAACAGTCGTTTCATTGAAGGAACGATAAATAAAAGTATACGATTCGATGTCCTCATCTAGGTCTAACAGAAAATTTCCCTCTGAGATTCTAAAGTTGTCTATAATGTTGCCAAAGTGCCTTGAGTTAAGCGAATTTTTTAAGCAAACAGCGAGAACCGACTAGTTAGTTCTTGAATGTTACCAAGGAAAGAGCAAGTCTTATCCATTCGAAGTCAGATACGTTAATAGTATTGCCTAACAAGAAAGTAGTAGTGTGTAAGTATCACATTATTTTCTTATCTTACGACAATCAAAATGTGATGTTATTATTTCTAATTGATGATATACCATGCAGAGATTGTGGACTTCTTGTCGCTGCATACGGTGAGTTTACAAGTGATGGACTAGAAGTACCATCTTGTGGACTTAGTGCTGAAACCCTTCGCATGAGATATGCTTCACTCCTACGGAAGTATGAAATTTTAAAGGCTCGAAATGTCTATGTGAGTAAAAATGAAGACCCACAGAGGCCTAGAATTAAAAAGGCAAAGATTGATGAAAATGTTGTGGTTTCCACCATTCATTAGATAGGTGGTTATGTATGTCATTGTGAATTACTTTTTTGTTGATAAGTTGTATAAAACAATTGGTGAAGTGTTAGTTTTTATTTATAATATTAATATAAATGATTTTTATTATTATTTCGATTTTGTTAGAATAAATGTCAATTATGATGGAAAGAAAGAAATGTGGTGTTTGTGGCAACATATATAATTTATATTGTAGAAAACATCACATAATTATCTGCATGTGTACCAAAAGAAAGGATACATGTGACAACATATTTCAGAGAAATGAGATATGTGGTAAGATATGTCACAGAAAAGATGTATATGATCCAACATAACGAATATATGTGACAACATATGTCACACTTTGAATTGTTAAAATTAAAAAAAAAATTAAGTTTTTTTTAGGACAATCGTCCCTTCGTTTCCCTCTCTCCCATCTTCTATAAAAGTCGTTTCATATTCCAAATTTTATTTATTTTTACTAAAATCTGTTTTTTTTTCTCTTTTTTCTTTTTTTTCTCTCTTCATTTTTCCTTCATACACATATGATTGTTTACTTGCGATATTCCTCCGTTATTATCTATGGTAGTCTATTGCAATCCTCTTCTATAACAAAGTGTCGTTGTCCTCATCATTTCTAGTTTATCGTTTGTTGCTTCTCTTTTACTGAGTAGTTGTTCTTTTTGAAATATTTTTTAATTTAAAAATGCTTCATTTTTAGTTTGTTGGATAGGGTTAAGTGAGGGTTTTGTTGTTTATTTGACGTTTCATGGGTAACATTGATCGTATTTGTAGTTTGTGTTGTTGTATATTATGTTGCGTATTGTGTTGTGTATTTCAAAAATCTAAACTTCATTTATAGGTTATGTGTGACATTCAAAAATTTTATTTTTGTGGTTGCAGATTAACAAATATAATGACTCCTGTCAAAAGAAAAATTGATACAACTAACATAACAAAGATCCAGATGAAACGTAGGACTAAAACTCCTAGGAAGAATAATGAAAATAGCACTCTTTTAGAAAAACTTGCATCTGAAGTAATTTCATCTTCTCAAGTAGAATCAAAATTTTCTCAAAAAGAATATGAAGAAAGAGAAAAATAAAAAATGAAGTTGTTGATGATGGAGAATAAGCAAAAGAAGTTGAGGAGGAGGATAAAGGAGAAAATAGAGAAGTTGTTGAGGAATAAGAGGAAAAAAACCAAAAGTTGAGTAAGAACAAGGAAAAACACTAGAAATAGTAAAGGTGGGAGGAGGAAGAAATAGAGAAGTAGTTGTGCATGAAGAAGAAAAAATAAATGAAGTTGATGAAGAAGAACAAAAACTTCATGAAGTTTGCAATGCTACTGATGATGATGGATTAAAATTACCGGCGCAGACAATTTCCCTGTGCATCTGCAACCTAATGCTAGTGGTGCTAAAATTATTAGGTCACTCTTGGGAAAATCTCTTAACAACTTCAGGGCTATCCTCAAGAGAAATAATTTGGAAGATTTTTCTAGAAATAGTTGTTTCTGTCATTTTCTTGATTTACCCAATGATACAACTGCATTTTTTCAAATGACCATGGTTTATGAACTTCTGAAAAGTAGGATCATTTTTCAAAATCCCGAAAAGAAGGATGAGATTGTAATTAATTATTGTGGCATGCCAGTCTTATTTGACATAAGAGAGGTTCCATAGTTACAGGGTTAAAATTTCATCCACCTATTGAGACCATCCCTGAATACGTTTTTAAAAAAGAACCTCGAAGAAGAAAGAAAGGAGTAAATGAAGAAGCAAGACAACAGTCACTGTCAACTGAGGAGCAGGACTTGATGTCCCTTGTTGGAAAAAGCTTCAAAAATTCTGGCTTAATGTATTTGTTGGAGCACAAGGATACACCAAGGAAGCACAAGGATTCATTGTGCTTACTATGGTTAACACATAATATACTTTTGCCGAGAGACTACAACAAAAACATGCAATTTAAATGAGTGAATTTCTGTCAGGATATTGAGGCTTTCAACAACTACCCTTGGAGTCATGAGAGCTTTGAATTAACTCTCGAATACTTGTTTAAACCTCTAAGAGCAAAGACCAGTAACTTGTTTGGCTTTCCATGGGCTTTCATGATAAAGATAAATGTTCTTAATATTTTTGTATTATATTGAATAATTAAACATTTAATTTGAGACATGTTTTCCTTTTTTATAGTCTTGGGAATTTGAAGTCATTCCTCATTTGACCTATCAAGTAATTGCAGAAGAACATATCTCATCTCCAAGGATATTGATATGGTTGAGATCAAAAACAAAATCTACCAAAGATGTGTATATTCCAGATCTTTTTAACCCTCCTCTTGATGTCGTAAGTTATTAGTATATTACACTATTATGTTGCTACAAATGATTGTGATGTTCCTAAAGATGATTCATCTGTTGCAACATGTGCCAGAAATGTTGCTACAGATTCCCATATGTGTCAACCTATCACACATCTGTATAAACATATGACACATATGTGGCAACATATCTACCATATGTAGCAAAATATGACCCAAATATACTTACGGATGACTCATTTTATAATTTTAGGTTCTGCATCCATGGCTTGTCCCAACAGAAATTGCAAACTTCATGTTTAATTACTCTAGGGTTGGTAGAAACCTTATTTGATCCTATTGTGGATAGAGTTAAAATAGAATTAGCTGGGGCAATCAAAAGAGACAGAGTAGTTAATAAATTATTTATTAATTATGTTATTGATTCTAGTGTTGTTGTTGGTGCTGGAAAATACCAAGGGTCTACCTCTTGTAGAAGATGATGTAGCTTTCTTTGTGAGAATTGCAAGAAACAAGTTAAAGATTATGCCATGTATCTTCAAACATTAAGTCAAGTTGTCAATGAATTTAAAAACAGATGGGGGTCAAGGGAATTCTATGAAAGAATGTTCGGCATCCATATACTCCACAGGAAAAGAGGAGGAAAGAGTCATTTTTCAAGACAATACAAAATCTAAAGAAGAAGATGTTTGGAGAATTGCAAAGGGCCGTAATAGAGGAAGTCAAGGAGTACAAAAAGTTGAATATTTGTAAGTGTGTTATTGTAGTTGAAAGAACCAACGTCTTGAGTCTGACGAGTGCAAAGTATGTTCGAATGGAATACGACATGCATACTTTTACAGGACAAGATTTCAGGAAAATGACAAGCATAAAAGTTTGGTGGGAAGAGTGTGTAATCCTTCAATTCATAATGCACATTTGTTTTATCTTTTCAATGACAACTCTTCTTTAATCTTTAATAGTTTTAAAGTATATTGATGAAACCCTTAACCTCATGCGTCAGAGGCATGAAAATACTCGGATTACTATGTTCCCACAGATAGAATCCTGGATCTCAACTTCTATACCAACTTCCTAAAAAGATATAAAGAACTGAGTGATGGGGCAACAACTGTTGGTGGAAGAAACATTAAACAATTAGTAGATAAGTTTGAATGGGATGAAGAAATGATTGACTATGTCAGGGGCATTAGGCCATATCCTAGAGGCATGGATTAGATTGGTGCGAAAAGGACTTCGACAGTCATGAACATGAACAATACCCATCACGTGACTCTCGAGATAATTTTGCACTAGGGTCGCATGAATGTTTATGACTGTCAACTGATGGATATGGAATAAAATAAAATTGGAGCGGCGTGCGGGTCATATTCCCTTGCATTCATTGAGAATTTTGTTAGAGGGACAAAAATTCAACAACCAAAAATCCTGTTGTGGCAATCTAGTTGAACGAATGCAATGGGTTTGGGTTTATGGGATAATTTCTCGGAGCTTAAAGCCTTGAAAATATGTTTGTAATGAAAGACAATGTTTTACTTTATCACTTATACTATTTTATTTTATCTTATATTGAGTGCAAGCACATAGTATGTGATGTGGATAGTTCTCATATGAAGCAACATATGTCTCAAATGGTCAAACATTGCTACATAAGGGTCATTATAGCGATGTTTGAGGCATCTGTAGCAACATATGGATCAAATGGTCAAACACTGCTAAATAAGGGTCATTTGTAGCAACATTTATGGCATCTATAGCAACATATGGATCATATGTAGCAACATATGCCTCAAATGGTCGAACATTCCTACATAAGGGTCATCTGTTGTGACATATGTGATAGATGTTGTAACATATGGATCATATGTAGCAACATATAGATCATATATAGCAACATATGTCTCAAATGGTCAAACATTGCTACATAAGGGTCATCTATAGCTACATATGTGATATATGTAGCAACATATGGATCATATGTAGGGACATATATCTTAAATGGTCAAACATTCCTACATAAGGTTCATCGATAGATACATATATGATATATATAGCAATATATGGATCATATGTCACGACTATAAACTACCCCCTAGAAGATGGATCAACCCTTAGGTCAGAACAATTGCATACTTGACCCTTCGGAGGTCTTGTACTAGCCTGGTATCTATAATTCATCGTATAAGACATGAAAAGTAGTATGAATTAAAACTTTTCACGATATAAATAATAATAATAAAATATCTTTCATAAATACTAAATTATTATCATCTTCACAAGCCAACATAAAGACACAACTTAAGTATCTTAGGGACACACCCCTTTACATTTGAAGAAAATACATAATATGCCTTAATAGATGAAACTAAAGATATAAAGACTATGCCCTAGGATATATGAGGACATACTTAGACTTAAGAGAGACGATTCCCAATCTCCCCTACAGACCTTCAACTTACCTCCAACCTATACTTATAAAGTATAGAAAAGTATGGGGTTGGTACAAACATTGTACTAAGTATGCAATATCATGCAAAAAGGCACATTTTAGTAGAAATAAGAGTTCATGCCAATTAAGTAAAACCTTCATGAATATATAAAACAACATATGAATCATCATTTGACACATATAATGGAACCTCCGTAATTTAGCACAAAGGACCACTTTACAGTGAACTCAAGCAACTTTAAAGTGAGCTCAATTCAAGCCAACTCATAGTGAACTCGTTGCTTTGAAGTTTCTCTAACCAAGGTTGTCCTAAGATTCACTAAGGTAATACATGAAGGAACCACCAAATCAATTGCTTCAATGCACACCTAAGTGATCCTCAAGACTACCGATTATAGGCTTACTTTGTATGGGTAACAAGTCCACATCTTATAACTAGACATTTAGAGAAAATACTTGCATTTAGATCTTTACATAGGTTCCCCTCTCCAAGGGAACTTGCAAGTTACACAAAGTGCAACGTTAGAATAGCATCCCATACTAATACTCCCACAATGTGCTCCTTGAGGATTCCATGAGATTAGGTACACCACATTCATCATTCATAAACTTCATTAAACAAGACATAATCTTAACATGCTTTCATAACTTTAAACATTAGATTAAATAACTTCACTTTCTTTTCATAATGTCACATTCATACAATACATATAAAGACAAACCAAGTGTAATGACCAGTTTAGTCGTTTTGAGCAGCAGATTTTAATTATGGAAAAACTGGCCAAGACCACGGGCACTGCGACGGACCGTCACAGGCACGACGGCCCGTCGAGGGTGCATCGTTTCAGCATACTTAGAAATTCTGAAATTGGTAATGAAAATCGACTCTCTGTTATTTGTGACAGACCTGCAGGACGTGCCGTCACATCCACGACGAGCCGTCGTAAGCTCCCGTTGCAAAACACTTCAACTCTTGAGAAATTGGTACGGAAAACGAGTCTCTGACCGTCAGGACGGAGGTGCAGGACGGACCGTCACAGGTGTGACGGGCCGTCACAATCCACCTGAATTTTGGGAGGTTGCGACGACCATCGTGACGGACCGTCGCAGGCACGACGGCCCATCACAGGTTGCGCAAATCCCAGGCAGAATAGGATTCCTCTACACGTTTTTTAAGGTCGTTTTGGACTATTCTTCCTTAATTATAAGATTGAGGGTTAATATTAATAAGTCTAATTACTTGGGGGTTAAAGAGGTAACCTAATTAATTAGTGGGTTCTATTGTCCTCTTTTAGTCTTAATTATTGATAACTAGGGCAAAGGAAAGAGGGTTTGAATAAAACAAACAGAAAGAACAAAGAGAAAGAAGGGATCGATCGAGAGGGAGGAGAAAACGCAGCTTGAGGATTAGCTTGTTTGATCAATTCTTCGGTGGAGGTAGGTTATGGTTATTTTACGATATTCGTAGTGAACTCTTGATAGTGAATGATATGTATTGATAGTATTGTAAACCCTTCTATATGCTTAATTGTATCTTGCATGAATATGATTATGTGATTGTGATAAATAAGCATGATGAAGTTATTGAATCCAAAATCTTGAAGGAACCTAATTCACTTGTTGATGATGATGCCTTAGTGTAAAGAAGGCTGATAAATTATATAATGAGAATGATGATGCCTTAGTGTAAAAGAAGGCTTGATAAATTATATAATGAGATTGATGATGCTAGTTAGTATGAAAGAAGGCTTGATGAATTAGGGGATCGGGTGCCACGTTCCGGTACCAGGATAGAGATAGAGGATCGGGTGCCACATTCCGGTACCAGGATAGTATATGAGGATCAGAGTGTCACGTTCCGACACCAGGATAGTATATGGATTGGGTGGCCACGTTCCGGTACCAGGATAGAATGAATATATGATCGGAGTGTCACGTTCTACACCAGGATAGAATATGGATCGGTGCCACGTTCCTGTACAGGATAGTATATGAAGGACCGAGTGTCACATTCCGACACCAGGATAGTATATGGATCGGGTGCCACGTTCCGGTACCAGGATAGAATGAGGATCGGAGTGTCACGTTCCGACACCAGGATGTATTGGATCGGTGCCACGTTCCGGTACCAGGATAGTATATGAGGATCGGAGTGCCACGTTCCGGCACCAGATAGAAATAGAGGAGCGGAGTGTCACGTACCGACACAAGAGGAAGAAAGATAATGAATCTTGAAGATAATGAATATACTCAATCTAATGAACTTAATTCCCAAATGAGTATGGTATTGAGGCTTGAGTCCTCATGTGTGAACTCGGTGGTTATTTATTGATGAATTCATGTTGTTATTGCTACATGTTGTATATTGTAGTTGATTTACATTATTTTGATATATACTGTTCCCTATTTGAGTTGGCCGATGAGATATCTACTCAGTACTTGTGGTTGTACTGACCCCCTACTTTTATGTTTTCTTCTTTGTATTTGTGTAATGCAGCAAACGTTCCGTCAACTTCAACTCACAGTAGATCTAGCCAGTCTTCACTTCATCGGAAATTCAGTGAGCTAATGCGTCTAGCTTGGACTGGGTCTTCTTCTTCAGTCTTGATGCCTTGAACTTCCGGCATGGACTAGCTAGTAGTTGTTTTAGCTTCTTAGACAGTTTTAGTTTAGCAATTTGAGATAGATATTCTTGTGATGATGACTTCCAGATTTTTGGGATAATAATAATAGTTTTGATTGTTTTTTTAATGAGTTTAAGTCTTCCGCATTTCTTTTGTTGATATTGTATTAAAATGTTAAGGGTTAGATTGGTTTGGTTCGCTCACTAGGAGGGTAAATGGGGTGGCAGTCGCGGCTCGGTTTTGGTCGTGACAAACTTGGTATCACAGCATTAGGTTCGTTGGTCTCATCACACAAACGAGTCTAGTAGAGTCTTAAGGAACGGTAGGGGGACGCCTTTACTTTTCTTTGAGAGGCTATAAGACTTTAGGAATTCCATTCTTTCATTCTTCTTTCGTGCTACACTTGAGTCCAATTGTATCTAGGTGATACAAATTTGTATCTGACCATCTTCACTCTATTCGCAGATGGTTAGAACTAGAGCAACGACCGCACGAGCAGCAACAACGGAAAGACAAGAAACGACTGAGCCAGCTGGGGCTGTAGCTCGAGGAAGAACAGCGGCAAGAGGCCGTGGAAGAGGTCATGGGAGGACATCCTCTAGAGGAAGAGGACGAGCCCCTACCCATCTGATACTAGGGCGGTGACTCCTCCACCGACCGAGGAGGTAATAAGAGAGGTGAGGAGGAAGGGAGAATGAACAAGTGCAAAATGAGGAAATGCCACCCCAACCTACCCCAGAGATGATCAACCAAGTACTTGCTTATCTTAGCGGGATATCTGATCACGGTCAGGCACCTCCAGTGGTTTCTGCACCAACACCTCCGGTTTCAGAGGTACAACATGCGGCTACTATGGCCTCCCGCATGGATGCCCCATTGGGAATAGGCACATTTCCACGTCTGACTACTGGGCCTATTATGACAAATGATCAGCATGAACTTTTCAGTAAGTTCTTGAAATTGAAACCTCCAGTCTTCAAGGGCAGAATCTGAAGATGCTTATGATTTTCTGGTTGATTGTCATGAGCTACTACACAAGATGGGTATAGTAGAATGGTTTGGCGTTGATTTCTGAGCTATCAGTTTTCAGGGAACGCCAAGATGTGGTGCGGTCACATGTGTTAGTGTCAACCAACAGAGGCACCACCTATACTTGGGAATCATTCTCTCTAGCTGGTTTTATGAGAAGTATATCCCAAGGACTTTGAGAGATAGAAAAAGGGATGAGTTCTTGAGTCTCGAGCAAGGTAGGATGACGGTTTACGCATATGAGGCTAAGTTTCGTGCTTTATCAAGGTATGCCACCCAACTTTGTTTCAGTCCACAAGAACGGATTCGCCGTTTTGTGAAGGGGTTGAGGTCAGAATTGCGGATTTCGGCCTTACAGGTAGCGGCTACAGCAACATCCTTCCAATAGGTTGTAGACTTTGTGATGGAGGTGGAGGGAGTGAAGCCAGATGACTTAACCACAACATCGACATCAAAGAGGTTTCGAAAGGGAGGTGAGTTCAATGGTTCTTATACTAGAGGACAGGGTTCTGGAGGTTATTCAGTTCGACCAATTCAGTCTTCATTACAGACTGTAGTTGGGGGTCCACCTCAGACCGGTCAACACTTCTCTGAGAGACCTATGCATGAACCCAGAGAGTGCTATGGATGTGGGGAGATTGGACATATTAAGAGATATTGTCCAAAACAGAGTTATAGACCCCCAATAGTTAGAGGTAGAGGTGGTCATGGTAGAGGACGTTATTCTGAGGGCGTGGTGTTCGGGTAATGGTGGTCACCACAACAGCAAGGTGATGGGCAAATGGGAGCCATACGACACAACATGGTAAGGGGCAACAGACAGACTGGTGATAGGGCCCATTGTTACGCTTTCCCTGGGAGATCGGAAGCGGAGGCGTCTGATGCTGTTATCACAGGTAATCTTTTGGTTTGTGATTGCTGGCATCTGTATTATTTGACCCCTGGCTCCACGTTTTCATATGTATCTTCATTTTCTAATGGTCTAAATTTGCATGTAATTACTTGACATGCCTATTCGTGTTTCTACTCCGGTGGGTGAGTCTGTGTAGTTGAAAGGTTATATAGTCTTGTTTGGTGAATTTTGTGGGGAGCACACTATGTGACTTGGTTATTTAGAAATGGGTGACTTCGATGTAATTCTGGGTATGACTTGGCTTTCTCCGAATTTTGCGATCTTGGATTGTAATGCTAAAACGGTGACTTTAGCCAAGCTGGGACAGATCCGTTAGTGTGGGAGGGTGACCACACTTCCAATCCGGTGCGCAATCTTTCCTTTCTTCGTGCTAAGAAAATGGTGAGTAAAGGGTGTTTAGCTTTCTTGGCACATCTCAAGGATGACACTTACCCAAGTACCTCGTTGAGTCAGTTTCGGTAGTCCGTGAGTTTTTGGATGGTTCCCTGCAGATCTTCCTGGTATGCCACCGGATAGGGATATCGACTTTGCATTGATTTGGAACCGGCACTCGCCCCATTTCTATACCCCCTTATAGAATGCTCCCGCCGAATTAAGAGAGTAAAAGGCTCAACTTTAAGATTGTTGAGTAAGGCTTCATTAGACCAAGTGCATCTCCTTGGGGTGCTCGGTTTTGTTTGTGAAGAAGAAGGATGGGAGTTTTCGGATGTGCATAGACTATAGACAAACTGGAACAAGGTAACTATTAAGAACAAGTATCCTCTTCCTCGCATTGATGACTTATTCGATCAACTACAAGGTGCTTGTGTCTTCTCGAAGATCGACTTGAGATCCGGTTATCATCAATTGAAAAATACGAGCAACGGATGTGCCAAAGGACCGCTTTTCGGACTAGGTATGGGCATTATGAATTTGTAGTGATGTCCTTTGGTCTTACAAATGCCCCCGCTGCTTCATGAGCTTGATGAATGGGATATTTAAGCCGTATTTGGATCTCTTTGTGATCGTATTATAGATGATATACTGTATATTCTAAAAGTAGGGAGGAACATGAGGAGCATTGAGGACTGTGTTGGAAATGTTGAGGGAGAAAAATCTTTATGCCAAGTTCTCTAAGTGTGAGTTTTGCTAGATGCAGTTCCTTCTTGGGCATGTAGTTTCTAAGGAAGGAGTGATGGTAGATCCTTCTAAGATGAGACAGTGAAGAATTGGGTAAGACCCACTAATGTGTCAGAAATACGGAGTTTTGTTGGGTTAGCTAGCTACTACTACTACCGCGATTCGTCAAGGGATTCTCTTCTATTGCTTCCCAACTGACGAACTTGACTAAGCACAATGTTCCATTTGTATGGTCGGATGAGTGCGAAGAAAGTTTTCAGAAACTCAAGACTTTGTTGACTACCGCGCCTACCCTTACCTTGCCAGTAGAGGGTAAGAATTTCATTGTCTATTGTGATGCATCCTATTCGGGTTTGGGTGCAGTGCTAATGCAAGAAAAGAATGTGATTGCTTATGATTCAAGACACTTAAAAGTGCATGAACGTAACTATCCAACCCACGATTTGGAGTTGGCCGCGGTAGTATTTGCACTAAAGCAATGGAGACATTATTTATATGGGGTTAAGTGTGAAATCTATACGGATCATCGTAGTCTACATTATGTCTTTACTCAGAAAGATTTGAACTTGAGACAAAGGAGATGGATGGAACTACTGAAGGACTACGACATCACTATCTTGTATCATCCGGGGAAGGCGAACGTTGTGGCAGATGCTTTGAGTAGAAAGGGGCGAAGCATGGGAAGTCTAGCTCACTTGCAAGCTTCGAGACGCCCATTAGCTAAAGAAGTGCAGATTTTGGCTAATGACCTCATGAGGCTAGAAGTAAATGAGAAGGGAGGATTGTTAGCTTGTGTGGAGGCAAGATCCTCCTTCCTTGACAAGATCAAGGGAAAACTGTTTGATGATGAGAAACTAGGTCGAATTCGAGATAAAGTGTTGCGAGGAGAGGCTAAGGAAGCAATAATTGATGAGGAAGGTGTTTTGAGGATTAAGGGAAGGGTATGTGTACCCCGCATCGATGATTTGATCACCACTATTCTTACAGAAGCTCATAGTTCCGGATATTCTATACATCCTGGTGCAACCAAGATGTATCGTGACCTAAAGCAACACTTCTGGTGGAGTAGAATGAAACGAGATATTGTTGAGTTTGTTGCCAAATGTCCAAATTGTCAACAAGTAAAGTATGAACACCAGAGGCTCGGAGGAACACTTCAAAGAATGCCCATTCCTGAATGGAAGTGGGAGAGAATCGCTATGGACTTCGTGGTCGGACTTCCTAAAACCTTGGGTAAGTACGACTCTATTTGGGTGATTGTGGATAGGTTAACTAAGTCTGCTCATTTCATTCCGGTCAAGGTGACTTACAATGCAGAAAAGTTAGCAAAAATCTACATCTCAGAAATCGTTCGATTGCATGGGGTTCCACTATCCATCATATCAGATAGAGGTACGCAGTTTACTTCTAAGTTTTGGAAAACATTGCATGCTGAATTGAATACTAGGTTGGACCTTAGTACTGCGTTTCACCCTCAGACTGATGGTCAGTCTGAACGAACGATTCAAGTGTTGGAGGATATGCTCTTCGTGCGTGCGTGATAGAGTTTGGTGGCTATTGGGATAGCTTCTTACCTTTGGCAGAGTTTTCATACAATAGCTAGCTATCACTCCAGTATTGATATGGCCCCATTTGAAGCATTGTATGGGAGGAGGTGTAGATCTCCCATTGGGTGGTTTGATGCATTTGAGGTTAGACCTGGGGGTACTGACCTCTTGAGGGATTCGTTAGATAAGGTGAAGGGCATTCAAGAAAGCTTCTAGCGGCGCCAACTAGACAAAAGGAGTATGCAGACCGAAAGTTAGAGACTTGGAGTTCATGGAAGGTGAACAGTCTTGTTGAAAGTTTCACCCATGAAAGGGGTGATGCGGTTTGGAAAAAGAGGTAAGCTAAGTCCAAGGTATATCGGACCATTCGAGGTACTAAAGCGAATAGGGGAGGTGGCTTATGAATTAGCCTTGCCCCCAGGGCTGTCCGGAGTGCATCCGGTATTCCACGTATCCATATTAAAAAGATACCACGGAGATGGAAACTACATCATCCGTTGGGACTCAGTTTTGCTTGATGAGAATTTGACTTATGAAGAGGAACCGGTTGCTATATTAGATAGAGAAGTTCGCAAGTTGAGGTCGAGAGAGATTGCATCCATCAAAGTTCAATGGAAGAATCGACCGGTTGAAGAGGCTACTTGGGAGAAGGAGGCAGATATGCAAGAAAAATACCCGCATCTGTTTACAGATTCAGGTACTCCTTTTCGCCATTGTTTTTCTTTTGATCGTTCGGGGACGAACGATGGGTAAATTGGTATCTATTGTAACGACCAGTTTAGTCATTTTGAGCAGCAGATTTTAATTCTGGAAAAACTGGCCAAGACCACGGGCACTGCGACGGACCGTCACAGGCACGACGGCCCGTCGAGGGTGCATCGTTTCAGCATACTTAGAAATTCTGAAATTGGTAATGAAAATCGACTCTCTCTAATTTGTGACGGACCTGCAGGACGTGCCGTCACATCCACGACGAGCCGTCGTAAGCTCCTGTTGCAAAACACTTCAACTCTTGAGAAATTGGTACGGAAAACGAGTCTCTGACCGTCAGGACGGAGGTGCAGGACGGACCATCACAGGTGTGACGGGCCGTCACAATCCACCTGAATTTTGGGAGGTTGCGACGACCATCGTGACGGACCGTCGCAGGCACGACGGCCCGTCACAGGTTGCGCAAATCCCAGGCAGAATAGGATTCCTCTACACGTTTTAAGGGTCGTTTTAGACTATTCTATCCTTAATTATAAAGATTGAGGGTTAATATTAATAAGTCTAATTACTTGGGGGTTAAAAGAGGTAACCTTAAGTTAATTAGTGGGTTCTATTGTCCTCTTTTAGTCTTAATTATATGATAACTAGGGCAAAGGAAAGAGGGTTTGAATAAAACAAACAGAAAGAACAAAGAGAAAGAGAGGGATCGATCGAGAGGGAGGACTTGAGGATTAGCTTGTTTGATCAATTCTTCGGTGGAGGTAGGTTATGGTTATTTTACGATATTCGTAGTGAACTCTTGATAGTGAATGATATGTATTGATAGTATTGTAAACCCTTCTATATGCTTAATTGTATGCTTGCATGAATATGATTATGTGATTGTGATAAAATAAGCATGATGAAGTTATTGAATCCAAAATCTTGAAAGAACCCTAATTCACTTGTTGATGATGATGCCTTAGTGTAAAAGAAGGCTTGATAAATTATATAATGAAAATGATGATGCCTTAGTGTAAAAGAAGGCTTGATAAATTATATAATGAGATTGATGATGCCTTACTATGAAAGAAGGCTTGATGAATTAGGGGATCGGGTGCCACGTTCCGGTACCAGGATAGAGATAGAGGATCGGGTGCCACGTTCCGGTACCAGGATAGTATATGAGGATCAGAGTGTCACGTTCCGACACCAGGATAGTATATGGATCGGGTGCCACGTTCCGGTACCAGGATAGAATTAATATGAGGATCGGAGTGTCACGTTCCGACACCAGGATAGAATATGGATCGGGTGCCACGTTCCTGTACCAGGATAGTATATGAGGACCGGAGTGTCACATTTCGACACCAGGATAGTATATGGATCGGGTGCCACGTTCCGGTACCAGGATAGAATGAGGATCGGAGTGTCACGTTCCGACACCAGGATAGTATATGGATCGGGTGCCACGTTCCGGTACCAGGATAGTATATGAGGATCGGAGTGCCACGTTCCGGCACCAGGATAGAAATAGAGGAGCGGAGTGTCACGTACCGACACAAGAGGAAGAAAGATAATGAATCTTGAAAGATAATGAATATACTCAATCTAATGAACTTAATTCCAAATGAGTATGGTATTGAGTTTGAGTCCTCATGTGTGAACTCGGTGGTATTTATTGATGAATTCATGTTGTTATTGCTACATGTTGAGTATTGTAGTTGATTTACATTATTATTGATATATACTGTTCCCTATTTTGAGTTGGCCGATGATATCTACTCAGTACTTGTGGTTGTACTGACCCCCTACTTTTATGTTTTCCTTCTTTGTTATTTGTGTAATGCCAAACGTTCCGTCAACTTCAACTCAACAGTAGATCTAGCCAGTCTTCACTTCATCGGAAATTCAGGGTGAGCTAATGCGTCTAGCTTGGACTGGGTCTTCTTCTTCAAGTCTTGATGCCTTGAACTTCCGGCATGGACTAGCTAGTAGTTGTTTTAGCTTCTTAGACAGTTTTAGTTTAGCAATTTGATATAGATATTCTTGTGATGATGACTTCCAGATTTTTGGGATAATAATAATAGTTTTGAATTGTTTTATTAATGAGTTTAAGTCTTCCGCATTTCTTTAGTTGATATTGTATTAAAATGTTAAGGGTTAGATTGGTTGGTTCGCTCACATAGGAGGGTAAATGTGGGTGCCAGTCGCGGCTCGGTTTTGGGTCGTGACACCAAGACTCCCCTTTCAAGTGTCTACTTGTGCAATGGATAAACAGTGTCCCATATCACCACCTACCCTAAGTAATACACTCTTTAGGAGCCTTATTTCATTAAATTTTTGTGGGGGATGGATTTAACCAACATAGACCATGAGAGCTAGACACGGAGTCCCGATATTAACCCCTATCGGATGAGAGATCCCCACTTGCCTAGGGTAGGGTCTTTCAGTTATCCTTTACATGGAATCTCCAATAGCTACACCTATGCGGTGCATAATTAAGGGATAAGGAGATTTATTCTAAGTAACTTATTCTCTACTAACGAGGAGTACTCATCTCAAGAGGTACATTTGGTATAACATCTCTACTCACAAAGTGTAACCACCTCTTCTTCATATCCTCTAGGTGCTAAACATAACTTCCCCATGGAGTCTTAAACATACATTAATATAGGTTATGGAATAACTAATTCGACACCACATCTCAACTCACGAAGTGTATCCATCCCACAACCTATCTTTGAAAGATCTTGGGATATAGTGAGGTTGCTACTCGACACTACATCTCAACTCACGAAGAGTGTTAACCCCAAGACTCCACTTTTCATTAATTAACTTCATTAATTCATTCAAGTGTGTGTGTGTGTACATGTGATTACACCTTTTATGTAAGCACCATTTTCATAACGCTGACTCCTAAACGTATTCATAACTTCATTCATCATGCATCACACACTAACATACTTCACATAAACATATATTTCACTTATACATAGTTCTACAATTCATACATAACAAGCTTCATAAAACACATCAACAAGCACATCATCATTATCATTTTACTTCACATACTATGCCTTCATGGTCGTATTCACAATACACAAGTGAATTCATATACTTCAAGTAAACACCGACACCAAAGGTGGACCATACCAATCAAGAGCATTTCACCATAAGAACTAAACAATATAACCAACTTACCATTTATCAGAGCTTTCACCACCTTTTCACAATTTCTCCAATAATTCATCATAAAATAACCCTTATGGAAGTAACTAAATCACAATATAAAGAAACCATAACTGTAACACTCCCTAATCATGCTCATTATACCCATTTCATAAGCTAATAGTTGATTTAAAGCATAAGCATGGTCATTGGGGTTTTGACATTTAGATAATCATTTAACACTAAAAACAACTTATATAATCATTAAAACATTTTCATAAAAGACCCATGCTTAGAGTCAAGGAGTAACGAAATTTAAAGTTTGAAACTCTTTTTGTAATCTCTTGAAATCTCTTTGAAGTGGATCCTAGAATGAAAGAAGGTTCAACAATTACTACCATACCTCAATGAGAATAAACCAATGTATTTTTGATGAATAAAAAGTCCTCAACCAGACCTTCTATCCCTTCCTTGGATTCTAGCTTCTATTTTGTTTGAGAGAATCTTTTCTAAGGGAGGGTTTTTTTTTTTTTTAAATGACGTCTTAAATTAGTTCTTAGTGGTTGAAACCTCTTAATATACCTAAAAGACCTTAAAAGTATCAGCTCTGGTTCATAAAAGACATGGGTGAATTTACAAAACACCCCAAGCCTTGCAAAAAATGTGACAGCTTTACCAAACGACGAACCCCAACAACTGGGCATCAACTAAACGACTTCCCGTCTTGTTGGGCGTTGTTTAGTTCAGAGGTTTGCTCCATGGGGGTTAAGATTCAACCACAAAGGGTGGATGTCCGCCCCTAAAAGACGGCTCGTCAACAGGACTACGATCCGTTGATACTAGGGCGTCGGTTATCTAGTTTTGATAGCTTGGTTTCCAAGTCTTGGGTCCTCCTTTAGGACCCCTTGTGGGTCCTACGTGGAGTCATACTCCAAAGTTGAGCCCCTACACATAATAATATTGTTATTAGGAACCTCCACCACCAATTACAACCATAATAAACACGTAAAACTTACTAAAACAGATAAGGACATACAAGCACATTCATTCCTCGAACATCTTCCGAACGTTGTGGATATTCTTGGACGTTTGACCTCCAAACATCACTAAATTTAAACATTGCCTAAGGACATCATCATAAATCATTTTAGGAATTTAGAGCCTCATCACACTCATGCTTGGATCTAGCTCAACCTAGTTTGTTTTAGTGTGTTACATCATATGTAGCAACATATGTCTCAAATGGTTAAACATTGCTACATAAGGGTAATATGTAGCTACATATCATTTGTAGAAACATATGTCTCAAATGGTCAAAAAGTGCTACTTACGGGTCATCTATTGCAACATTTAAGGAATCTGTAGCAACATATGTCTCATATGTTACAACATATTCTTTGTGACGTCAATAATAGGTTTTTCAGTTTCTTGTAAATCGTTGTTCCAAGTGTGATATATAACTATCATATGGATTTACTTGGTCTTTGTATAATTAACTAGTGAGATGATAGTCTTTCTAAATATAATTGATATAATCGAATAAAAGTTTTTCTATTGGACCATAATTTGTTACTTAGACATGTTGTATGACTAATATTTGTCTTACATATCGAATTAGGTGACCATTTAGTTGAATTAAACCCCAAATGACACATTTTATGATTTGCATATATTGTCACATATATCATATCTGTTGATGTTTTTCCAACATAACTTGTATATGTTGGAACAGATGAAACATCAAGGAGGGACTAATCGACGAATTGATTGATTTAAGAATGTAAAAGTTGCAAGTACTTAATGTTTTCACAAATTTAATTCAAAAATTAGTACAAAATAAGTACATATGATGCCACATAATTTGAAAATAAGTACATAAGATAAAAAGACGATATTTTCACCATATGTCATAAGTTGCCACATAATTCAAAAATAAGTACAAATGACAAAAAGACAACATTTTCACCATATGTCATATGTTTTCACATATTTAATTAATCACATACAGTCGTATGAGGAAGAAATTTAACTAGATAATCTAGTTTTGAATTAGCTCTACACAATTCACATCGAATATCGTCTTCATCGTCCTGGGACAACCATTCCTGCGGGCAATTTGATGGGGTTGATTAATAGTGAAACAAATGGTGTCTTTCTCCCAACAAATTAGTTTCTGACACCCACATTTGATTTAAAATGTATCACAAATTGTGTCGACATGTTCTCACTATTTTAGAATCGATTTTTTTCATGTTGGGGATGTACATCAAGCCTTTTCTAATAGATTCACCGCCTTCAAAGAATGAAATTACGGAAAGCACATAGGATGCACCGATGTGGCCACCGCCTGCTACTTGTTTAACCATTCCCAATGCAGTTAGATCATTACGATTGAAAAAATCATACTACAGAAGAAATAACAATATAAAATACAAACAACATTGACGAAAATGTTGTTGGAATTAATGCATCAATGTTTAGTCTTTCCAAATTGTCTCTTAGTTTTTCAAGAAGTCTCTTCGAATTTCGTAGTACATGTATCTAGTAAATTGTGATACATGTATTTAGTTATTTGTGCAAAACTATTTGTTTTCTATTTTGAGTAGTATAAATAGTGATGTAATTGATGATTGTAATCATCTCCAGTGGCCTTAAGTAGCCTATAATAGACTTGACCATTCTTTAAAGATACTATTTTGCTTCCATATTTCTTCCAAATTAGTATCAAGAACAGGTTTTCGTTCTTAATCTGGGTTAGGTGAAGAAAAGAATATGGCATTCAAAACAAATGAAGGTGTTGATTCTTTAGTTTTTCTTACTCCATTTTTTGATGGAACTGATTTTGAATAATAGAAGATAAGAATAAGAAGACATTTGGAAGCTGAAGGTTTGTGGACTATTGTTGCAAATGACTTTAAAGAGCCAGACACGATGGTTATCTTATAGCAGCAGAGATGAAAAATCTTGAGGCTAAGTATCATCAAGATGCAAAAGCCTTGAGCAAAATCCAAATAGGAGTCTCAAGAGCATATTTTGCAAAAATTTCTACTTTTGAGACTGCAAAGAAAGCTTGGTATTTTCTGGAAACTAAGTGCATGGTGACGAAAAGGTACGCAATATAAATCTTCAAAATCATAGAAGAGACTTTCAAAATTTAAAGATGATAGAATCTGAAAAAATTGATGAACATTGCACAAGAGTCATGAATATTGTTAATGAAATGAGAAATCATAGTGATACAATTTCTGACCAGCATGTTGTGGAAAAGATTCTAATTAGTGTCACAGAAAAGTATGAGTACATCATTGCTATCACTCGGGAGATGAAAGATCTTTCTTAGCTTTTCATCAAAGAGATAGTTGGATCATTTCATGCACACGAGAAGCGAAGATTTTTTCGTGAAGATCAACCCAAAGAGACGACTTTCCAGTCTAAAACAAATGAGAATTCTCAAAATTTCTCAAAAATCAACAGAAGAATAATTACAAGCCAAAAAAGAAGCGGGATCATGATATTTCTTCCGAGAAGGTTGAAGAAAAAGGTGAGAAAAACTCTAGTCTTTTTTGTACAGTTTGCTAAAAGACTAATCACAATGCTGAAAATATTGGCACAAAGGCAAGTCCCAATGTAACTTTTATAAAAAGTTTGTCCACGTTGAAAAGGATTGTTGGCACAAGAAACGGCAGCAAGCAATTTTTGTGAAAAACAAGAGGAAGAAAGGGAAGAAAACCTTTTCTTTGCTTCTAAACCTAATTCTTCAACAAATATAATGAATGGTATGTTGATAGTGGTTGTAGTAATCACATGACTGGAGATGAAAATATTTTCCTCTCAATTAATAATACTAAAATGATAATCGGGAATGGCGCCTTAGTTGATGTGAAAGGTAAAGGCACTATTTCTATCAACATGAGAGGAAGCGGTAAAAAAAATTCATGATGTTCTTTATGTTCCTGATTGGAAAAAAATTTCATAGTGTTGGTCAACTCATGAAAAATGGTTATTATCTTATGTTTAGATATTATTATTGGAGGATTTATGATAAAATTGAGTCAAATCAAGTCATTTTTGAAGTAAAGATGATAAAACAAGCTTCCCTTTGCAATTTCATTACAATGCATTAAAAATAAAATTGTAAATGATATGTCTTTGACACAAAAGATTTTGTCACTTGAATTTTCATGGTTTAAAACTTCTCAAGAAAAAAGACATGGTGCAAGGCCTTCCTAAGATACATACTGAGGTGGATCCATGTGAAAGTTGTATAATGGAAAAACAACATTTTAAGTCTTTTCCAAAAGGGGTGTCTTGGAAAGCAAGTGTACATTTGGAACTAATCCATACCAACATTTGCGGATCAATGAAGACTCCTTCTCTTGAAATTCAAAGGTATTTTCTAATCTTTATTGATGATTTCTCAAGAATGCCTTGGGTTTATTTCTTGAAAGAAAAGTCAGAAGCATTTGCTACATTCGAGAAATTCATAGCCCTTGCTGAGAATCAAAAAGGTTGCAACATCAAAACCATTCACAGTGATAGAGGAGGTGAATACACAGGTGGAGATTTGATAAGTATTGCAAAAATGAAGGCATTCAAAAGCAACTTATAGCATGGTATACTCCTCAACAAAATGGTGTATCTGAAAGGCGAAATAGAACAATTGTTAAAATGACCAGAACTAATGAATGAGAAAGGGCTGCCAATATATTTTTGGGAAGAAGCAGTACACATCCTTAACAAGTGTCCAACAAGAGCACTAAAGGACAAGATACTAGTTGAAGCTTGGAGTGAAATTAAACCTTCTGTAAGTCATTTTAAAATTTTCGGGTGTATTTGTTATGCTCATAACCTTATGAGAAAAGAACAAAATTGAATGAAAAAGTCAAAAATGTATATTTCTTTGTTTTATGTGACAAAAGGATATAGGCTTGTTGATTTCAAACTAACAAACATGTTGTTAGTAGAGATGTAATTTTTTATGAAAAAACAACATGGAATTGGGAGGATAAACAGATAGAGAATACTTCTATCGTATCTTCAAATGAAGAAGAGGATGAGAAAGATGAAGATGTCCCTCAAGGAGGAGAAATCCCAGATTCAGATGATGAAAAAACGCCTCCAAGAGGAACAAAAATGTTGACTGACATTTATCAGAGATGTAACTTTGCCGGTATTGAGCCAGAAAATTATGAAGAAGTAATAAAACATGATGTTTGGAAGAAATCCATGGAAAAAGAAAATTTGGACGATTGAAACAAATAATACTTGGGAGTTTGTGGCTATACCTAGAGAAAGAGAAGTTGTAAGTCCAAAATGGATTTACAAAATCAAACTCAATAAGGAAGGATATATTTAAAAGCACAAAGCAAGGTTTGTTGCTAGAGGCTTCACACAAAAGCCAGGTCTATGGCCATACCATTAGCAGCAAATGAGAAATTTAGAAAAGATGATGGAGTTTAGAAAAGTGATGGAGAAAATGAAGCTAATATCTCACTTTATAGGAGCTTTATTGGAATTTTTTTATATCTTACTTCAACAAGGCCAGCTATTATGTTTTCTGCTAGTTTATTATCCAGATTCATGCAAAAACCAAGTCAAGTACATTTTGGGGCTGCAAAGCGTGTTCTATGCTACTTGCAAGGAACAATGGATTATGGGATATTGTACAAATTTGGTGAAGATTTGAACTTAATTGGTTATTCTGATAGTGATTGGGCTGGAAGTATAGATGACATGAAGAGTACTTTTGGTTATGCTTTCTTATTCGGATAAGGTATTTGTTCTTGGTTATCAAAAAGCGAAGTGTTGTTGCCCAATCAACTGCTGAAGCATAATATGTTTTAGCATCTAAGGCTACTTCTCAAGATATTTGGATTAGGAGAATATTTGACGACATTGGTGACAAATAAAAAAGAGGGATTGTTCTGTATTGTGATAACAAATCAGCAATTGTAATTGCCAATAATCCAGTCAGCATGAAAGATTAAAGTATATTTCCATCAAGTATCATTTTATCTGAGAAGAACAAGAGAAAGGGGAAATTCAGTTGCATTATTGTCAAAACAGTAAACAAACTTGTTGACATCTTCACTAAAGCACTTCCTACAGAAAAATTTTGCTACCTTCGAGAACGCATTGGAGTTATCAAGCAAATTCATTAAGGGGGAGTATTGGAATTCATGCATCAATATTTAGTCTTCCTAAATTGTCTCTTAGTTTTTCAAGAAATCTCTTTAGAATTTCGTAGTACATGTATCTAGTAAATTGTGATACATGTATTAGTTATTTATGCAAAACTATTTGTTTTCTATTTTAAGTAGTATAAGTGGTGATGTATTTGATGACTGTAATCATCTCAAGTGGCCTTATGTAGCCTATAATAAACTTGAGCATTCTCTAAAAATACTATTTTCCTTCCATATTTCCTACAATGTGAATACATACAAAAAACATTAAAATTACCACGCCTTTTCTGTATTAGGCTTTTAAGTTCTCCGATGCTATGCATATTTCCATGAACGAGATGACTTGTTGATTCATCATCCATAAGGTTCAAGAGGAAAGCTAACTAATGTTACCTTCTAATATACAGAACGTTCATTACCGACTTCATTGAGGAACCTGTAACTAAAAATAAAATGGCTCGGAAATGAAATCAAAGAGCGAAAATTGATTAATACATACAAAGCTTAACTTAACCTCACCCTTTCAACAATAAAAATTACTAGTTCAGTCGGAAGGGATTCAATGTAGTTTTTTCTAGTTGAAACCATTTTTGAGAAAATTAAATGAAGAAGAAGAGAAACAACTTTTGATTACTCCATCCCTTTTGTTGTGTTCTTATAAAATGCCAAGAAATTTGAAAGTTTTAACAGAAGAGATGACTTTTCAAAACAGGATAAAAAATTGAAGAGTCGTAATTTTTTATATTTGTTAAACCTGTTTCAATGACAGTAATTATTGATTGATTTATTTATTGTTGACCATACAAACAAATCATTATTTTAAAAAATATATTGGGAAAATACGTAATTATTTGTTAAAAATGTATTTGACATATGTTACGACATTTGCATTATTCTGTTGTAATTTCAAATGCACAGTTGACATATGTTGGTACAGATATGTTTAGTGCAATATCTAACACATAATTGTCATATGGTGACACAGATAATTTTTTTCAAAATTAATCACACTATTTATTTAGAGATGACGATCAAATTTTCAAAAATCATTGCAAAACAAAGAAGGCCAACATTTTTCACCGTAAATTTGCAAGTTCTTTAAATATGTTTACACATATGACAATTTAATTAATCCCTCGTATGAGGAAGAAAATTAACTATATAACTAGTTCTATATCACACCTACATAAATCACAATGAATATCATCTTCATTGTAGTGTCTTCTTGAGGAAAAATCATTCCAGCGATCGATTCGCTCAAATTAAGACTTCACTCATGGTTTCACCGCCATTGAAGATTGACATTATGGCAAGAACATACTCAGCTCCAGTGTGGCCACCGTCTACTGTTTGATTGATCATTTCCAATGTAGTTTGATCACTACACTTGAAAAAATCATACTAGAGAAGAAACAACACATTTTAAATGCAAAATTAAAAAAAAACAGTGAATACAGTCGAAAAATATTAAAAATGATCATGCCTTTTCTGTATAAGGCTTATGAATTCCCTGATGCTCTGCAGATTTTCAGGAAAGAAATGACTTGTTGAACAATCGACCATCTATGATAAGGAAACTTGAGCAAATTTACCTTCTGATATACAGAATGTTCATTAAGTACTTCATTGAGGAACCTAGAGCTGAAAAATGAAATAAAATGATTAAAAAAGGAAATTAAAGAGCGAAAATTGATTAATACTGACATACCTAAGTTTAACCTTCATTAAATCTTGTAGGGATTAGGAATCAACCCTTTCAATGATAACAATAAGTAGTTCCCTCGGAAAGGAATCAATGGAGTTTTTTTTTTGTCACAGTGATTTTTGAAGATTTCTTATTCATATTGAATATTCAGTGAAATTTGAAAAGTTGGAAGAGAAGAGAAGAGACGAGTAAAAGTTTTCAAATGCATGCACATATTTTTCCAAAAATTAGTAAAATTTGAAGAGTCATTTTTCTTGAAAGTTGTTCCAATAACACTAATTATATCATCACATTACACGTAAGTATTTTTTAAAAAATATGTTGGTACAAATTCATTTTTTGTTGTACTTGTAAGATATAATTGATATATGTTGGGACATATGCAATTTTACTTTGTAAGATCTAACACATAAGTGACATATTTTACCACAGATGCAATGTTATGTGTTAAGTAACAACATATAATTAAACATATGTTGCCACAGATGCAATATTATGTGTCAAGTTGCAACACAATTGTCATATGTTGCAACAGATGAAATATTTGTTGTATAGCAACACATGATTGACATATGTTGCCACACATGAAATTTTATATTGTAACTGGCAACACATAATTAAATAAATCACACATTATAAATAAATAAAAATCACATAAGTTGATTCTAAATAAGATAAGAAGACAGGGATCATACTCAAATAAGAAGAAGATTCATTAAAATTCAACAACACTTCTTATGGAGCATTTCGATTTAAGCACGTAGTTTTTTTATGGCTAATGTCCCTACATACGGAACACTTATTTTTTCTTGTTGGAAATGATTCACCAACTTCACATTGTCTCTTGTATCTCCTTCTTCCGGGTTTACTTGAATCAACATATGGAGGAGGTACTTCTCTCTGTATGATATACAAAGGACAATCCAAAAATCTTCAGGTGGCACCGGGTGAATTTCTTGACAATATGTCATTATGTATTTTTATACCGAATAATATAGAAAAGATTACTCTCTAATTTCCAAAATCGGCACCATGTTGGGATTGAAGCGCTGCCATGGCATGTGGGCAAAGTATTTTGTCCAAGTCATGTTCAAGTTCTTTGTAGATCCAAGTAGCAACATCACCATGACCAGTGGCACTTAACTTGTAGTTAGTGATTTGATGAGCCAACAACTTGTTTCATGCGTTAACATACTCCGATATTTGTACAGTGCACCAGCTACATACGCCTATGGTAAAATAACAATGCAAATCTCCTTTTTATTTCATCAAAGAGAGAGACAATGAGAAATTCTCTTTCAACATCAAACATAGTATTCACCGGCTCCGCGATGTTTGACATCGTAATGTTATATCTACGCAACAAAAAATAAAAATCAAACAAAACACAAAATAAAAATAAACGCAAATGAGATGGTACTTATTTCCTAGGAAAAATGCCCTACTTCATGTGTGGAATCCAATACGTTAAAGAGCTTCAACAACCTTTGGTACCAAACCTCTTATTTGATTGAAATGGTCATTGAACTCACATCTACCGTACTTCTTTGTTGATTTATAAAAATGGGACACTACCTTCTAATTTTGAATGTTATTTCGAATATTCTCCCCAAATGTCTCATGGAACAACCATAATGAGATGCAGGGTATATTCTCATAACCATCTTTCGAATACTTAGATTCATATTAGAGATAATGCACAACTCATTAGTATCATCTACAAAACTTCTCATATTTTTTAAAAAATATTCATATAAGGCATCACATTCCTTGCCCACGACATATAAAGCCACTGAAAATATATTATTTTCAGTGTCTTGTGCCACAATCGATAACAAAACTCCTCCATACTTGCTCCTCAGGAATATGCCATCAACTGCAATTACTTTTCTCATTTCTCGAAAATTAATTATCCAAGCAACATATGATACAAAGAAGCAATGGAATCTACCATTTTCATCGAGCAAAAATGTCGTCTTTCTTCCTGGATTCTCAACTTCAAGCATATAAGGTACGCATTAAACACTACAGACCTGTGCTCATGTGTTCCCCTAAGAGTAGACTTAGCATGCTCCATGCCCTTATAAATATTCCAATAGCTTACCTTACAACCCAATTCTTAGTGGAGTTGATCTGACGTGTCTCTTGTGGATGGACCTTTACCATTGGAAAACCTATTTCAAAGTACTTACCTATGACTTTTGTCGTGACATGGGGATTATGGCTTGTGAGATGCTCTGAACCACACGTACAATACTTTTAATAGATTTTAATGGAAAGCCTTTCGCTACATGTATTTATCACAACCCTCAGCCACCAATTGCAATCCAAATATAAACATTTAAAGGAAAATACATTACGAGAATTGATCATCTTTTTCAGTCTAAAATCTTTTTTCAAGCAAGCTATTTTCAATGAATTCGCCAGTTCTTGCTTGTTCATGAATGTCATTCACTTATAGAAACATGTTTCATCATCTAGAACATTATTCAAACGTGAAGATTGAGAAGCACATGGAAGTTTCTGCCAATCATAGGTGTAGGAGGAAAGTTGCTCTCAAGGTCTGGGCTTTCAGCTTCACCTTCACCTTCACCTACACCTTCACCTTCACCTATTCCAATTTCATCATCGGGATTATTCATATCCGCGGATCAAATTCATCATTTAACATGTCTTGCTGGCCTTCGTCTATATTATGATCCTTATTGATAGGATTTTCTTCCACGTAGACTCTTAATATGGGTGGTTTCTCTGCTCCTACAAAATAATCAAGCCAACTAGGTTGATTAATTATTCTAAAAGGTAAAACCTTCTCATTATTTAAAAAAATGGGGAATATAACTCATGACAAGATATTTTGGTTTACAATTGTATCCAGACTTTTGCATGACTAAATTGAAGAAATCATCATACAAAATGTTTCTTTCGACATACATCCCAACTGAACCGACTACTCATTTTTTACTATCCTCCCAACGCCGTATGAATTGATTGTTCTTCTCGATCCATTCACCACAATAATCGATCCCTACAAAAAATGACATTGTACCTGTAGAAATTTATTTAAAAACAATTAGTAATTATGAATAATAAGTATATGTTTCCACATATGGTTTTTTTGTTGCAAAATGTAAGTCTTATGTTTCTACATATGATTGTTCTCTTGTGACAAATCAATCACATGCGGCAACATTTTTGTGTTATATCATATGTTTCCACATATAGTTTTTCTATTGCAAAATATAAGTCATATGTTGCTACATAAGACTATTCTGTTGTGACAAATAAATCACATGTCGCAACATATTTATGTTATATTATATGTTGCCACATATGGTTTTTATGTTGCAAAATGTAAGTATTATGTAGCTACATATGACTGTTCTGTTGTGACAATAAATCACATGTAGCAATATTTTTATGTTATATCGTAATTTGCCACATGTGAATTTTCTGTTGCAAAATGTAAGTCATATGTGGCTACATATAACTATTTTGTTGCGATTGAAATAACCTTCTGTTGATACATATAACATTAACATGTTTCCACATGTGATTTATTTTTAACAACAACAGAGTCATATTTAGCAACATATAACTATTCTGTTGCGATTGAAATAACATTTCTGTAGCTACATATGACTATAATATATTACAATAGTCAATTGTTGCAATGGTATGTGACCTAATTGCTTATGAATTAATTCCAACTGAAATAGAACAAAATTTGGTGCACTGATTACAGATAAGCTAAATCTGATTCAAGAAGAAAAAAAGTTGAAGCACTAGCATCCAGGACCCACAATGTACAAAAAGAAGAATCAGATGATTATGATGATGAAGAGAGCGAGAAGAAAGGCAAGCAAGCAAACAAAGACGAGAACAGAAGAAGAAGCCGCGGAAGAAGAAGGGGACGATATGACAACTGGAGGCGGGGGAAAAATCTTTTATTTCCCCTTGTGGCTCGATTGTGGCTTTCATTTCCCACAAAAATTGGTTAAATTAGGTTTGTTTAGTCAATTTACCCCTTTACCCCTCATTTATTTCCAATAAAGTCGGTTAAATTAGGTTTTGAGAATTTATACTTTTATCCTTCATTTAATTCAGTGGGCCAAATTTTTAACTTATAAACTTGAAGGCAAATCCACAATCCTTAATCATTAATCACCTACACCTAATACTTAAGACTTATTCTACCGCCCATTTATTTTGAAACCTTTTTGTCACCTTTTTCTAAAAAAATCCCAAATAACTTGCTCATATGTATCAAATTTCATGAGAAACTACTCATCAACTACGAAAAATATGATTCTTCTCAGAATGAGAACAAGTAAAGGAAGTATCATTTCCTCCAACATTAGTGATCTTGTTGTTTTCTTCTCTTTCAAGTAGAGGTAAGTTTCATAAAAATCACTAAAACTAAGGATGTGTGAAAAACAGTTAAATATTTTACTTATTATATATTTGTGATGAGTTTATTTCCAATTAAAGATCTTTTGTATGGAAAATTAGTCCATATATGCAGAATTAGTACAATTTTTTATTTCGAATGGAATATTCAAACCTGTATGTTTTTCGTGTTTTATGTGCAGTACTGGTGTGAAAATTTTGAATTAAAATTGTGCCAATCAGATTGATGTGAACTAGAACATTATGTGTTGTCTTAAACTGTTCATGAATATATTGTCCCTAAATTGATTATTTCAGCTAATCGATAGTTAAAACACTGATTGTGCGATTGGTTATTTTTTTGTTCTTCCAATTATCTATGTTTGATGCCATCAATTATTTTTTGCAGAAACTATTTTCTACTTTTGAGTAATAGTAATTGAGTCCTTAAATTGTTAAATAATTTTCTTAATATTGACTAGTAGTAATTGAATTCCTAATAATTTATAGGAGCCATTACTGATACAAGAGTCAATCTTAGACCTTTTTTGTTAGTTCTGTGTATGTTATTGGAATGAATGAATTCAATTCACACCTTCATATTTAGTAATTCAATATTCACTCTTAGTTTCTCAAGAAGTCGTTTAAAATTTTGTAATACATGTATATACTAATTTGTAATACATGTATTTAGTTAGTTGTTCATGACCTTTGATTTACATTATTACTAGTATAAATAGAGATGTAGTTAATAAACTTGAACATTCTTTAAAGATACTATTTCCTTCCATGAGTTAATAAACTTGAACATTCTTTAAAGATACTATTTCCTTCCACGTACCCTAAAATTTGGTAGCAGAGAAGCCTTCGTTCTTAATTTAGGGTTAGGTGAAGAAAAAAATTATGGCATTCAAAACAAATGAAGGAGTTGATTCTTCAATTATTCTTACTACAATTTTTTTATGGAACTTATTTTGAATACTGGAAGATAAGATTGATAACACATGTAAAAGCTAATGGTTTGTGGATTGTTATTGTAAATGGCTATCAAGAGCAAGAAAACAATGATGAACTTTCAGTAGCAGAGATAAAAAAAATCTTGTGGATAAATACCGTCAAGATGCACAAGCTTTAAGCAATATTCAAATAGGAGTCTCAAGAGCATATTTTGCAAAAATTGTTACTTATGAGACTGCAAAGCAAGCTTGGGAGTTTTTGGAAATCAAAGTGTATGGTGACGAAAAGATACACCCTATAAATCTTCAAACTTTTAGATGAGAGTTTCAAAATTAGAAGATGATAGAATCTGAAAAGACAGATGAATATTGCACAAAAGTCGTGAATAATGCACAAGAGCATGAATATTGTTAATGAAATGAGAAATCATAGAGATGAAATTTCTGGCCAACAAGTTTTGAAAAAGATTATATTTATTGTTACATAAAAGTATGAGTACATTGTTGCTATCACTGAGGAGACAAGATCTTTCTAAACTTTCTATCAAACAAATAGTTGGACTATTTCGTGCACACGACAAGTGAAGATTCTTTCGTGAATATCAATCCAAAGAGACGACTTTCCAGTCTAGAACAAATGAGAATTCTCAAAATTTCTAAAAAAAATCAACAACAAAAGAATTACAATCCAAAAAAGAAGCAGGGTCGTGATGACTCTTCTAAGAAGGTTGAAGAAAAAGGTGAGAAAAGTACTAGTTTTTTTTATAAAAATTTGAAAAGGACTAATCACAATGCTGAAAAATGTTGGTCAAAGGCAAGCCCCAATGTAACTTTTGCAAAACAATTGGCCACATTGAGAAAGATTATTGGCACAAGCAACTGGAGCGAACAAATTTCTTTAAAGAACATAAGAAGAAATGGAAGAAAATCTTTTCTTTGATTCTCAATGTGATCTTTCAGCAAAAAACAATGAATAGTACGTTGATAGTGTTGTAGAAATCACATGATTGAAGATGTTTTTATTCAATTAATAATAGAATCACTACTAAAGTGGGAATGGAATATGGAGTCGTAGTTGATGCAAAAGGTAAAGGTATCATTTCATTCAACATGAAAAGGAGCGGTAAACAAATTCATGATGTTCTTTATGTTCCTGACTTGAAAGAAAATTTTCCTAGTGTTGGTCAACTCATGAAAAATGGTTATTCTCTTGTGTTTAGAGATAATTATTGCAAGATTTATGATAAAATTGAGCCAAATCAAGTCATTTTCGAAGTAGAGATGATAAATAGAAAATTTCATTTACAATTTCATTACAATGCATTCAAAAATGAAAATGTAGATGATTCATGTCTTTGGCACGAAAGATTTTGTCAATAGAATTTTCATGGTATAAAACATTACAAGAAAAAAGACATGGTGTCAGATCTTTTTGAGATACATACTAAGAATAAAGTATATAATACTTCTATCATATCTTTAGATGTGTCAAATCAAGAAGAGGACGAGAAAAAGGAAGATATCCTTCAAGGAGGAGAAATCTCATATCCTGAAGATGAAAAATCACTTCCAAGAGGAATAAAATTTTGAATGACATTTATCAAAGATGCAACTTTGTCGGTGTTAAGAAAGAAAATTATGAGGATGCAATAAAGCATGATGTTTGGAAGAAAACCTTGGCATAAAAAATTGGAAGATTGAGAAAAATAATACTTGGGAGTGTGTGGATATACCCAGAGAAAGAGAAGTTGTAAGTCTAAAGTGGATTTTCAAAATCAAACTCAATCAAAAAGGATATATTCAAAAATACAAGAGAAACACGAAATTCAGTTGTAATTATTGCCAGACAAGAGAACAACTTGCTGACATCTTCATCATGACACTCCCAAGTGAAAAGTTTTGCCATCTTCGAGAAGTCATAGGAGTTTGCAAGCAAATGCATTAAGGGGGAGTGTTGGAATTGATGCATTCACTAACCTTGATATTTAGTATTTCAAAATTGTCTCTTAGTTTCTCAAGATGTCCTTTAGAATTTTGTAACACGTGTATCTAGTAATTTGTGATACATGTATTTTGTTATTTGTGCAAGACCTTTAGTTTACATTATTACTAGTATAAATAAAGATGTAGTTGATGATAGAAATCATCTCAAGTGGCCTTAAGTAGCATATAATAAATTTGAGCATTCAGATATGTTGTGGGTACAGTTTTGGTGCTTTTCATTAGATATTGGAACATTAGTGACCAATTTTCTTGAAGTCATGGTTGTTCTGTCCTTTATTGTAATTGTTAATCCAGAAACAATCTTCTAGCAGTTATGCTTGTTTCTTCTTATATAAATTAAGTTGTGGTTGTTGCTTCCACAATTTCTTTGGCTATCATATTGATTGTTATTGCTACTGCCTAATTGTTGTTTGCAGGCTGCGTCTATGGTATAATTTTTTGTTGAGGTTCCTTATCCTGTGATGATAGTGATTGTCAAATATTTTTATGCTGAATACTATTAAACTAATAGATTTTTTCCTCGATTTCAAACTAGAACATAGTTCACTATCCATCATTGTGCCTCTGCTGCTTTTATCTATCGATATTATCTGTTGTTTCAGTGATTAAATTCTTCTTACTTTCAATAATTAATTTTCTCATGGCAGTGACAATTATAATTAAGTATAGATAGTGAGGCAAGAAATGAAGGGATTGGCTTCTCAACCCGAGAACATGGATGGCAGGTGACTAATGCAACTGGTGGCGACTTAAATTTACTTCATCATCTATGATTGAACAGAGATTTGAGCCTCTATTTCAATTGAATTCAAGACTTTGGTATTGTTATTTTTCCAATTGAGATCCTTATTTTTGTAATATGTTAAGTTATGACACATTGACTTTCTTTTCATCTATACTTATCTCTGATGGGCTTATTGAATTATATTTGAATGATGTTTCCTCAGAGTTGTATTAAGAGAAGAAAATTTTAGATGCTCAAGCAAAAAATTAGTTCTACCTTGCAAAATGCAAAAAAACACTGTTTATGTTGATCATTACATATATAAAGTTCTCTCGGTTTTATTTAGATATCTTCCTTCCAATATCCAAAGCAATATAAATCCTTAAGTCGGGCATCCTTGAGGATAGCTTAGGACATTACATATTACTCCCATGGTTGAATATTTTCGCTTTATGTGGATGTGTACTACAAATTAGGCTTACTGATCATTCATTAGTTGTGTAGCAAAGTGTTGTCACGGAGGAAGTTGTTTTTTGGAGTTTTGATGATATAAAAAATCCAAGACCTTGTAAAGGGACCTGCTTCCAAGTTGAACCATACACACAAACTGCCAGCTGGAGAAAGTAGAAAAGTTGGCGCACAGTCTCCAACAGTAGCTGAAGTGGCAGAAACCTCGTCCAAATGGCATGATCTTAAAGATTGTGACTATTCTACATAAACATATCATCCAATAGTCACAATCTCAGTTTTTGCAACATGAAAAACATCTCAAGAACTCTTGCAAAGGCTAAGAAAAAAAGTGAAAAGCATTCCAAAGACAAGCTCAAATTAGAAAAAGTTGGAATCTTAGTTGTCTTAGGAGTATTTCTTTGAGTATATTGTAAATTTGTAGCTGAATACATAAAGGACTCGGATCTTTTGGTTTGTTGAATATTCTAAGTTAGTTGAGTCCAATTGATCTAGTGGGCAACCTTGTGTGTTGCTTAGTCAAATTCTAGGTCATCCGAAGTGTGGTGATTTAGTTGGCAACCTACGTGTTGCTTACTGAATCCTAAGTTGTCTAGTGGTGATAGCTTAGTGGGCAGAGTGACTTCTGCTTAGGCTCTTCAAGCAATAGAGTTATTGCTTGCTGTGAGATTAATAGCTTTTCTCACATTGTTGTAATCGGGTTTCACTTTTGCTTGTGAAGATTAGTGAAAACGGGTTTAAATATAGTGTGACAGCGGTTGGTTTTACTCCTTTAAGCAAGGAGGTTTTCATATAAACTGCTTATGTTGTTTTCTTCTTTACTTCTAATTCGTTATTACTTAGAGTGTGTCAAGGGACCTTGTCCATTTACAGATATTGGACATACGTATTCTAACAATTGGTATTAGAGAAGGTTCTCTCTAGCTGGTTAACACCAAGATAGTGGTTCCTGCATCAGAATGGTTGCTCTACTTAACCTAGAAGAAGGTCAATCCTCAACTCGACCACCGCGTTTCAATGGCCAGCTCTATAGGTGGTGAAAAACAAGAATGCACGACTATCTTATGGCTGAGGATAGTGAGTTATGGGACATTGTGTTGGATGGGCCTTTCATACCAACTTTTGAAGTAAAGGACGGTGAAATAACTAGTGTTTTTCCAAAGACTCGTCAATAATACAATGAAGCAGACAGAAAGAATATTGAGGAAGGCTACAAGGCTAAGAAGTTGTTGGTTTGCGGTATAGGTACTGAAAAATACAATTGTATTTCTGCTTGTAAATCAGCAAAAGAGATCTGGGATGGTCTCAGGACTGCTCATGAAGGCATTGATCAGGTGAAGGAATCAAAGGTGGACATGCTCACTACTCAAAATGAAAATTTCCGAATGAAGCAAGGGGAAATTATCCACGACATATACACTAAACTTTCCTCCATAACGAATGAGCTACGAAGTCTTGGAGAGCCAATCAGTACTAGCAAGCAAGTTAGGAACGTTCTTCTAATTCTTCTTGAGTCATGGGAAAGCAAGGTAGATGCTATCACTAAAGCCAAGGATCTGAAAGTTCTGACGATGGATGCTCTTATTTGAAATCTCAAGACACATGAAATGAATAAAGTCAAGATTTATCAAAAAAAAAAATAAGAAAGAGGCTAAGAAAGACAAGTCTCTAGTACTAAAGTTTACTCCTGGAAAAGAGTCTAGTGAAGAAGATGATATGACCTATCTTACCAAAATATTTAATTAGATCATAAGGAAAAATCAGAGGATTTAAAAAAGGAGGGAGTCCTCCTCGAGCTGCTACTACTAGTGACACATGTCACAAATGTGGAAAGGCTGGGCACTTTATAAGGGATATTTCAATGCTCAAAGCTGAAAACAAGGAGTATCAAAGGCCAATAGGTGAAAAGGACAAACCAAGGGACCTGGTACCTGGAAAAAGTGCCAGAAAAGGTGCAGCTGACTATGTAGTGAAGAGATCTCTTGCTACATGGGGAGAATCTTCAAGCGATTCAGGAGATTCAGATTATCCTGAAGATGCATCATATTGGTGATTCAAGAGTACGCTAACGTATTCAATGGAATGTTTGATATCATGGTTAAGTTAGTTGAGGAAGATGATGAAGATATGGTAACTCTTCTTGACTTTTAGCAAAACTTGAATACGTACTCTGTTAAAAGGTTGAGAAAGTTAGAAAATGTCTTGATTAACTCTGTTATAGATTTAACTACTCAAACGGACTCTATGAACGCAAATATTGACGGTCTTACTAAAAATAGATAGTGATGACCGTGAGAATGTCAGTCATTGAGGAACAACTGGTTGTTCTTGAATCTGAAAAACTAGAACTCAAAAACCAACTGGACTTAATGATTGTAAAATCCAAGAAAAGGAAGGGAGAGTTTACTAGCTTACAAGCTGAACTAGAAGTGAATATAAAAACCGTTGAGACTCAACTTGCTCTAGCATTGGAAAGAAATAATCATTTACAGAGGAACCTGGTCCATCACAAGGAAAAACTCAATACTTCTCTTAAATGGACCGAATCCTCCAAATTTCTCCTCAATATCACTAGTCAAAGCAATTACGACAAAATTCTAGGAAGTTTGAACATTACTCCTCCCTACAATCCCCACATAAATATGTGTATGTGTCAAATGGACATTTTACAAAAGATTGTGAGGCCTGGAAAGAGTCACGATAAAACTTCTCGATCTATGCTAGGTAGAAAAGGATACTGAAAAGGGATACCTAGTCATGTACCAAAGACATTGATCAAGAAAAGAATCAAATTTACTCACTGGGCAAGAAACACTCTAATTACTCATGTATATGCTTACTGGGAACTCAAATTAAAATGGGTTCCCAGGTCTAACAAGTGATATCTATTGCAGGGGAGTGAAGGAAGTAGCAGTCAGTGCTAACAGTGGATTCTCAAAACACGTCACTCATAACACAAAAAACTTTCTCTCGCTGAAGGAACTTCAAGGGGGAGGTGTCTCTTTTGGTGATGGAAAAAAGGGATATATTTTGGGTGTTGGCTGGGTTGGCAAATCTATTAAACAATCCATTAAAAACGTTTACCATATAAGAGGATTAAAGTACAATCTTTCTAGTGTTCCCCGGATATGTACAAAGGAAATTAAGTCAAGTTCACTTTAAAAAATTGCAATGTGACCAACTTGTCTACCAAGAAGGTGGTTCTTAAAGCTTGAAGACATAAAAATATGTATGTGGAATACCTATAAACATCTCAAGGAGATGATCTAAAATGCGTAAGTGCTCAAAGTGAAAATTCAAACTTGTGGCATTAGAGATTGCGTCTTGTGAGCTCGTATTTACTGAACAAACTGCTTTCTAGGAACCTAGTCCATGGTCTGCTAAAATTGAAGTTCAGTGAAAGCAATGTTTGTGATGCATGTGTCAAAGGGAAACAAAAAAATTTCTCATTCAAGTCGAATAAGCAAGTGAGCTCATCAAGGATTCTTGATTGTTGCATGTGGATCTTTGAGGACCCTTGAAAGTTTAAAGTAGAAACAAAAAGAAGTACATCTTGGTGATTTTTTATGATTACTCAAGTTTCACATGGACCTGTTCCTAATATAAAAATCTGAGACAACGAATGTGTTGATTATTTTCTTCAAAATGATCCAAATAAAATTGAACTTCTTGATAGTTTGGGTCAGCTCCGACCATGGAACTGAGTTTGAAAATGCAAAGATTGATGTGTTTTGCTCATAAAATGGTGTCAATAATAACTTTTTAGCTCTTATAACACCTCAACAAAATGGGGTGGTAGAAAGGAAGAACATAACTTTGGTAATATTTCTAGAACTATGCTTATTGAATCAAATCTCCCTCAAAACTTCTGGGTTCACTACTGAACAAAACCCCCTCTGAATTACTCAACAACGGAAAGGATGATCATGGAAAGTTTTATCCCAAAAGTGATGAAGGCATTTTTGTAGGATACTCATCATTAAGAAAATCCTACAGAGTATTCAACAAAAGAACGCATTGCATTGAAGAAAGTGTTCATGCAATACTTGATGAAGATGGTGACCTGAGGAACCTAGAAATAAAGGATGAAAATGACCTAAATGAATTGTTCAAAGCTTAGAAAATTAAAGGTAACAGTACTGAAGCACCTGTTATTCGGAGCCCGATGATGTTGATCCAAGTATACTAGAAAAAAAAAGGGAGTGGATCAGTCTGTATAAGGACCTAGTCACAAACAAAATTCAAATCAAGAGGTAACCCATCCTCCCGAAGATGATGATTCAGAAGGTGAAGAAGATCACACAGTTCAATCCCAATCCTTAGTCTCCAAACCAGGGTTGAGGCACAATTTATATGATTCTCTTGAGAATCTCATCTCTCCACTGAATTATGAAATGTGAACCAGATCAAAAAAAAAAGAAACCTGGTTGCATATTTAGATTTTATCTCGACCATTGAGCCAAAGAATATGAAAGAGGACTTAAATGATGCTTACTGGTTCAATTTAATGCAAGATGAACTGTATCAGTTCGAGAGGAGTAATATGTGGAACTTGGTCCCAAGACTTGTTTACAGAACTATCATAGGGACTGGTTGGGTGTTCAGAAATAAGCTTGCTGAAAGTGGTGTTATCACTAGAAACAATTCTAGGTTGGTTGTTCAAGGATGTAATCAAGAATAAGGTATAGACTATGACGAGACATTTTATCCTGTTCCTCGAATGGAAGCCATCAGAATTATCATATCCTTTGTAGCCTTCATGTCATTCAAACTCTACCAAATGGATGTCAAAAGTGTCTTTTGAATGGAGATTTAAAGGAGGAGGTGTACGTGAAACAACCACCAGGATTTGAGGATGTTGAGAGACTAAGTCATGTTTTTAATCTCAACAAGGCTCTGTATGGACTAAAACAAGCTCCTAGAGCTTGGTATGAGAGGCTGTCTAAATTCTTGCTAAAGAATGGTTTCAAAAGGGGAAAAATTAACAATACCTTGTTTCTAATGAAAATGGAAAAAGAATTTCTCATTATCCAAGTATATGTGGATGATATCATATTTGGATCTACCTATGAATATATGCTTGATGAATTTGCTACTCTGATGGGAAACGAATTCAAGATAAGCATGATGGGAGAGCTAAATTTCTTCTTGGGGCTGCAAATTAAACAAACCCCAGGTTGTATCTCAATCGTTCAAGAAAAGTATACAAAGGATCTATTGAAGAAGTTTAACATGGTGGATTCAAAGCCTATCGGCACACTCAAAGGAACTAACTCCAAAATGGGAGTACATGAAGATGATTCTCCAGTGAATCAAACCATGTATAGAAGCATTATGTGCTCTTTGTTGTACTTAATATCTAGCAGACCTGACATTATGTTCAATGTTGGAATGTGTGCTAGATTCCAAGATTGTCCCTGGGAATCACAGCTGAAGGCGTCCAAGTTGATACTGAGGTATCTAAAGAAAACAGAGGACCTGGTCCTATTCTACCCAGCAGGTGATTCTTTTGAACTAGTAGGATTTGCATATGTTGATTTTGCAGGATATCAGGTGGACAATAGGAGTAGTTACGGTATCGCACATTTTCTTTGATCCTCGCTCATTTCTTGAGAAATCAAGAAGCAAAACTCAGTGTCCCTCCCAGCAGCTGAGGCCGAATATGTAGTAGTTGCATCTTGTTGTGCTCAACATCTCTTGATCAAACAACAACTAGAGGACTTTGGAGTTCATATACACACTATTCCACTCATGTGTGATAATACCAATGTTTTTACCATGGGGAAGAATCCATTTTAACACAAGAGAATAAAGAATATTCATGTTAGACATAACTTTTTGAGAAATAATGTTGAAAAAGGAATATCATCTTAAATTATTGTAGAACAGAAGATCAAATTGCTGACTTCTTCACCAAAGCTCATAGTAAGGATAAATTTGAGAACAACAGCTTGAAGTTGGGAATGATGAATTTGAATTGACTCAATCACATCCAAAAGCATTCAATCCTCGTGTGGCTATGATTTGCAAGGCAGGTATCCTCATTACTGGTAATACTTTGTTTGAGTAAGATCAATCTTGTACCTGTTGCAACTATACATTCATGAAAATTACGGAAGAAAAGTATGGTAGAACTATCCATGAATCTAGTCAAATATGCAGTACCGGACCTGGTCCCTCTCAAGGTTAGCGTTCTTTACATTTCTTTTAAAGTGATTAAAAGTGAATCGTTGAGATTGCCACGTGTTAGTCATCGGTCCTTCTGGACGTTGTCCAAGCAATGCATCTACTCAAAGGGAACTGACACACCGTTTCACTCCTTTTTTACAACCTTTTTTGCTTCATCTCTCATCTTCCCACATCTCCTTCTTCTTAAGTTCTCTCTAAAAACCCAAAAATTCTCTCCATTCTTCGTACTTTATCTCTTATTGCCTCACTTCTTCTCTCCAAACAAAGATGTCTCAATCTTCATCATCCACAAAGAATATTCTCGATTCTCTAAATAAAATAGACCATATGTCCTTCTACACTTCCTTATCTGCCGCATATCCTTCTAAAATGTCGACCATCTCTCCGGTCAACATCGTCCAAGAAAGTTTTCCAAATACCATGTCCCCTCTTGACCTAAATAACCAGTACTTCTCCTCAACCTGATCCCCGATCTGATATGTTTTTCGATCATTTGTTTGAGAGATATCTTCCAAAAAGCAAAACCTCTAAATCTAATATTCTGGCTACTAGTAAGAATCTGCTTATTGAGAGTCTGAATTGATGAGGGAAGAAGCCTTACATGAAGGAGATGGTCATTTTGTGGAAGAAGCGTTAGGAGACTCTCAACCAGTGATTGATGAAAATCTAGATTTAAGGCGGTATCCTTCTTCTGAATCTAGTGAAACAGATGAAAATGATATTCCTCTTCAATGGTTACTTCAAAATAGAATGGTCCTTACTTCTGAAAAAAGGTAAAGAAAAGGTTATTGAAGAGGAATCTAAAAGGAGACCTTTTACTAGGTTTGATTCTAGGAAGCTGATGGGTGATGCTATAAAAGCAAATTCAACCTCCACTATTGACAACAGAAAGAAAAGGACATTCAAAGTTGCTCGGTTTAAATTCCTTTTATTAAGGTAGTGGAATTCTCTTTTGAAGAATTTGAAGAGGAACTTGTGAGAGAACTATCGAATGAAAGGAAATATAGTCAAAAGAAGAAGGTCCATAAATGGAAGAACAAAATACATCTAAATCATCTGTGAGAAAGAAAGTAAATGGTGAAAAGTGAAAGGGAAAGGCTCCACAAAATAAGAAGGATTCATCAAAAAGGAAGAGATATACCCTAGAGGTTGAACCAGAAATATCTGACCAGAAACCTGGTCCCCAATTGAATCTGGACGATGGAGGTACCAGCAAGCAAACAATCATAGACAATCTATGCGCCCAAAGCGCCTTGGGAGCAGAGTATTTGATATGGATATCATACATAAGCCTGGGATGGACTCTCTGCATGACATTATGGTCACTAGTCATGGTTTCACTTGTTTGACACTAAGTTTCATTTTCTTCACGAGGAAGAGGTATGTGAATTTTAATATAATATTGAGTTCAATGAGGATTGTAGTATCAACACCAGGGTGGGGGACGTATGAATATATTTGGATGAGTATCTACTTGGAAACATTTTGGAAGTACCTAGAGAGGAGATCAGATTTGTTGTTTGAAGAACTTGTTCTGTAGAATTTTTCAAGGAATGTTCTAAAATTCCTACAACCCGATGTGCTGCACTTTTTAAGAAATTAATGAAGGGTGAGTATGAGTTGGTGTTTGAATTTTTCAGCAAGGTTCTTCTTCCTCGAAGAGAATTTCTGCCACCTAACTTATTCACCATGGAATCCCTGTGAAAATTTGAACCACTAGATCTCCCTGCACTTATGCTTGAACATATTTATAAGATCGAGATTGAACGAAAAGGAAAGCATATAATGGGATACAAATATTTTCTGGCCAAAGTGTTTCCATATCTGAACATCCCTCTAGCAGCAGGGAAAGTGAGGTTTTAAGTAATCATTCACTGTGGATACTCTAGTGGAATGCGAGTGCATCGAATGGAAGGGAAATCCAAAGAGCAAGGTGTCTCAGCTAATAGCAGAGTAGGACCAAGTGAGGCGTGAATTGGAGGAAATGATTGTGCGAGTGAGCAGCAAAGATGCTGAAATTGCTATACTCAAAGTTAAGTTGCTCAAGGCACAGATTGAGGGATCTGGTACCTCTGAAGTTCGAGAGATGCATAAGCAAAATGAGGAAGTAAGGACCAAGGTTTTTGTGTTACAAGAAAAGTCAATCAAGGACAATTTTGAATCCAATGCTAGACTTACAATCATCATTAAGTCCATGTCCCAGCAGTCTCTCTCCTTATAGTCCTCCTTTGTTTGTTCATGTGTCTTCTCTTTTGTGTGGCAAATTTCAAAGTTCTTTTATTTCAGTTTAATCTTAATATATTGAATGTTCCTTTTGTGCAATGGGTTTGATTTCTATTTTGTTCTGCCTAATATCTATTGTCTACTATTTTTTTAATGTTTTGTTTCCCTAAGGCTACTATGTTACCTGTTTTGCTGTCTTACTGCACTTTCTTTTATGATGCCAAAAGGGGGAAATCATTGGGTGCTCAGGTGTGATAGAATGGGGGAACTGAAGTACCGACAGGGGGAACTGAAATAAGGTTGTGATAGACAGCGGGAACTTAAGTTAGGAGAACTAAAATAAGGTTGTGATAGAAAGGCGGAACTGAAGGTATTGTGTGTATATTTTGTCATCATTAAAAAGATGGAAAATGTTATTTGGAGTTTTGATGATATAACAAGACCAAGGACCTTGTAAAGGGACCTGATCCCAAGTTGAGCCATACACACAAACTGCTAGCTGGAGAAAGTACAAAAGTTGGTCCACAATCACCAACAGAAGCAGAAGTGACAAAAATCTCGGCCAATGGCATGACCTTAAAGATTGTGACTATTCTACATAAAAATATCATCCAATAGTCACAATCTCAGTTTTTGAAACTTGAAAAACATCTCAAGAACTCTTGCAAAAGGCTGAGAAAAAAAAGTGAAGAAGCATTCCAAAGACTAACTCAAATCAGACAGAAATCTTAGTTATCGTAGGAGTATTTCTTCTGAACGTATATTGTAAATCTATTCCTAGATATATACAAGACTAAGATCTTTTGGTTTGTTGAAAAGTCTAAGTTAGTTGAGTCTAACTGATTTAGTGGTCAACCTTGTATGTTGCTTAGTCAAACTGTAGGTCCTTCAGAGCATGGTGATTTAGTGGGCAACCTGCGTGTTGCTTAGTGAATCCTAAGTTATCTAATGGTGATAGCTTAGTGGGCAGAGTGACTTCTGCTTAGGCTCTTCAAGCAATAGAATTATTGCTTGATTGTGAGATTATTAGCTTTTTCTCATGTTGTTGTAATCGGATTTTTCTTTTGCTTGTGAAGATAAGTGACAAAGGTTGTAAATCATGTGTGATAGGTCGTGGTTTTACTCCCTTAAGCACGGAGGTTTCCAAGTAAACTATTTTTGTTGTTTTCTATCTTTACTTACTCTTCATTCTACTTCGAGTGTGTCAAGGGACCTTATCCATTGACTGATAGTGGGCGCACAAATTCTAACAGAAGGCATCAGAGAAGAGTCTGAGTGGTGAAGCTGAAAGCACTGCTGGATCCATTTCATCCCATTTCCCTAATGATCAGGTTTCTTCTCTTTCAACTTATTTCTTACTTTCCTATAATTTTAACCTGTAACTTTCCCCCGAAACTCCGGTATTTGTTGATAATAGGAAGTGGGAGATGTACGGTACAAAAGTTAATGAAATATTGGTGTAGTGCAATCCCCATTTTATTTATGATCTCGATTTTCTACTAAAATTTCTTCTGAATCAGAACATTCAATCACTTGAACTCATATCTAAAACAGTTCCCAATGATGTAGAACTTAGTGAAACTTTCAAGAAACTATCAGCTAAATTATCATAAGCTCTTGTGAACAACCAAGAGAAGAAAAAATTGGTAATGCAACATGCAAAAGTAGCCAGAGAAGTTGTCTCAGGTAGAACCTTATTTCCTATATTATGCCGGAACTCGTTCTCCGGCTTTAATTAATAATTGTCTTTATTGCCAATCATTAACAATAATAGTATGGTATATTGTCGGTCGTTCATATTTTTGATTGCTAGTGATCAAATAAGTTTCATACATGAAGCTACATAGAAATCAATTTCGTCTTCCTGGTAATAATTCAGTTTGTATCTCTTAATTACTTTACATGTCCACTGAAACACTAATCATTTTTTGTTTGTCTTTAATGTTGAAACAAAACAGAAATGCCTGCAGTGGTATCTGGATAGTTCAATAATAAGAAAAACCCGAATACAACTTATTGACGGGATTGTATAGGGCTCATTGGTGATGAAACAATAGAAATCCCAGATTTTCCCACTAAATACAATATAATGTAATCATTGATTTAATTGATACATTTCATAATTTCTTTTTGTTGGGTTTTAGCAAGTGTGAATGGGAAAAGAAAAGAGAGAATATCAAAAGTGAGGGAACTACTTTGGAGGAAAAATGAAAAGTCATTTGCAAAGTGCAAATGAAAAGTCATTTCTTTGGATTTGGATTTGGATTTGGCAAATGATGTGATTGATTGATAAATTTTTTTGGACAAAATTTATTTAATCAATTTTTGTTAAATCAAATAAATCCTGTTAGTATTATCTCTTATAAATTTGCGGGTAACAGTAACATTCCGAAAAGTCATTACTTTTCCGAAAAGTCGTTACTTTCCAAAAAGTAGTTATTTTCCTAACAGACACAATTTTTCAAAAAGTTGTTATTTTTTCCAAAAGACACAACTTTCTGGATAAAATGGGTCTGAACAGATTTCACTGAACAGACATGTTCCTTGCTGAAAATGGCTATAAAAGGAAGTCAATTTTTGATTTTTTAATCACTGAAAATTTTTTTTTTCTTTGCATTTATTTTTCTCTCAAACAAAATCAAAGTGTCGATCGACTGAGTCTGTGTAACTTGTTGCTGTTCTTCAGTTCGTTGAAGTTAAAGAAGTTTGGGGTACCGCTATTTCTTTAACAGGTTTAATCCGTTTTATCTTGGGAGAAATTAATCCATAACCTTGGGTACAGTGAGGGGATTAAATTTCTTAAGGACAAACAGTAGTTTCTGTGGACTCGGATTAATTCTTGTATTTTAAATTTTTTTTTTTTTTTGCTTCATCTTGATTCTGTTTCTGTTTATTAACTTTATAAATACAAGTTATTGTAAGAATAACAATCTTAAGAAATTTAAACAGTTTCTTTATTTGAGGTTTCTGGAGATTAAAACCTTTATGGTTTTCTACTCTACTTGAATTTTTAAAATTCATTCGATTAACGATTAAAAGAACATAAAAACTTTATCGTTAAATCAGAAATAGTTTGTGTAAAGATTTGTTCTTTACTTTTAGTATTTTAAATACTTAATTTATCTGCCATTTGTGACAGAAAAATAAAAATAAAAATGACTAATTCAAGTCAAACAAATGCTGGATCAGTAAGTGCTGCAACAACAACGGTTGCACATAATCGTTCAAATGCTGCCTTAGCACCGGCTGAGAAACCTGCAAAGTTTTCGGTCTAAAAAATAGTTTATGTCTTTTGAAAATGATTTAAAAGATTTAGTTCACACGTAGGCACATAAACATTTACATATAGATGCAGATAATTTCTTTTGAAATCCATGGGTAGGTGGTACTTCCGGGGACGCGTCGGGTTTAAAAACAAATTGAAACTAAACCTCGTAGTTCCTTTGACTTTCCCACTAACGATAGTTTAGGAGATAGTGCTTATAATTTATTTTCAAAATAAACAATGTCATAATCAATCCAAAGTTTAAAGAAAGATTGAATAATGACTTTTTTAAGAAAATTATGTTGCAAGGTTTTGATATGAAATATTTTTTAAAGCCAAGTAATTTGCTAAATGCATGAAATGATTCTAATTTAGTATTATTAAAAAAAAACATATTGCATCATGAATGAGGAAGACAAATAGGATTAATATTAACCAAATTTGGGAGGAAGGACACAAATATGCACAAACAAATTTTAGTTTTATGGATATGTTAAAAGTTATTTTCAAGCCTATAGACATGAATTTCTAGGTGTTTTAAAGAAGGAATAACACATATGCATGCTTTGCGAATCTAAATAATATGAACAAATTAAACCTTAGGCATGGTTTCTACATGACAAGATGATGCTAAAAGTTATAACATTGTTAAAACACCTGATCAGCCTACTAGATTATTATGATTTGTTTTTAACATTAAAAATTAACGGAATCTAGTTTATTATTTTTAGACTTATTAACAAAGCATCAAACAATTGATTGGATTATAACACCTACAAACAATAATTCTAGGTGATTAAAGACAAACCTATAGGCATGATTCCTAAAAAAATTATAATGAACAAATAAGCATATAAATCCCCCTCCCCTAGACGACCCCCAAATAAATTTATTATATGATCATTAGAGTTACAGTTGTTACAACATTCGAATAAATAAAATAGAAAAATAAATAAATAAATATATATATATATATATATATATATATATATATATATATATATATATATATATATATATCTATATATATATATATATATATATATATACATTCAAATAAACAAATAAATCCTTCTTCAGTTAATCTTCAACTTGAACTTCAAGTATGAAACCTGTCAAAGTAATCAAATAACTACTCAAGTAATCACACTTGTTAGTCAAGGTGAGACAATATGCAATCGTTTAATGACGAATTCTACATATATAAAAAAAACAATAGCTTACACAAATTGTGAATGTAAAGATAGTGTGAATGTTAAGAATACTAACCCGTTAAGCAAAACAAATTGATTCAACCTTTATTCGGACAAAGTAATAAGATAGCGAAGAAGAACCCTTGAATAATTACCAGAATATTAATGTGTTGTTAAAGTAGCAAGAGAGCAATGAGAGAAGGGAGAGTGATGAGAGAATTTGTGGTTGAGAGTGAATGAGTGTTTGGATGAATAAAAGGAGTCTCTTTATATAGTAGAGGAGGGGGAAACAAATAAGGGAAATAAATATTTAAAGGACTCAATTATAATACAATTTCCTTATTTTAAAAGAGAGACAAATCATACAATTTTAAAATATTTCATTACCAAATATAACCAAGTAAGAAATAACAAATAGGAATAATAATAATATTTTTTCACTTAAATAAAGAAAATCCAAATCAGATTTTTTTTAAAGAATTACTTAGTTACCGAATTTATACAAGTAATTGTAAAATATTTCCTTAAAAAAAAAAGGGAAGACAAAAATAATATTATTTTACTATGTATATACAAATAAGAAATCAGTTACTTTTCAAATAAGAAAAAAGAGATCAATTAAAATTATTTTCCTTATTTCAAAGGAGTCAAAATCATATTTATAAATATATTTTATCATCAAATATAAACAAGTAAGAAATATGTCACCTTTTTTAATTAAGATAAACAGAATCGGTCAAATATAAACAAATAAAAAAATTGTAACAATACTAATAGAGCAAAGAGGAGACAAATAAGCAAAATGCACCCTAGGAAAAAATCAAACCAAACATGGATAATTTTCTATCCTTAACAAGACGGAACCAAATCAGCTGAATAACTCAATTGACATATTAAGAGTCTATTTCAAATTATAGTTATGGCAGATAATCGATTTAAAAGAAAGACTAGCACAGTCAAACAAGATGAAGTGATTTATTTAAGGGGAAGGGATATTTTACATATCAATTTAACTCTAATTAGGCAAAAAATTGTCAGAATAATGTATAACACCTCAATCAAATTAATTTATCAATTTTTAATTTATAATATTGCTATCAAATCAACAAATTCTACTAACTAAGGGTGATAAGCCAATATTAAGGAGGAGCTTAGCATATTTGATAGAGGAAAAATAGTATTTCTATAGGTCGGAAATTCAAATAGCATGATTAACAACTTTTCCAATATAAGCATGCCAAATCCATTTATAGAGACTAGGACATATTTCATCATACATAGCAAAAAGAAAGGTGCAATTCTAGGCAGTGATTTTGACTATGAATAAACCTAATTAAGAATTTTGATACATCACAGATAAAACATGCTTAAACAATATTTTATGGCAGTAAAAAAAATTTGACAAAGTGAAAGCAAACAATAGGTCATAAGTTTAGAAATTGAATCCGGCAAGAGAATAACCTGGATGGATCTGTTAAAGATCCGTCATTTATCTACGAAATGCTTGCCGGAGTACAGCCTCCGTTCTTGCCGACTGTTGGTGGTGTGTCTGGTGGCTGTCGCCGGCTGCTGTTGCGTCTAGTGGCTGTCGCCGGCTGCTGCTACCTGCAAAGAGAAGAGGAAAGGGAAGAGGAGAGACGGGAGGGGAAGAGAGGGGAAGAGGAGAGAAAGAGGGAGAAGGGGGACGACGGGAGAGGGGAGAGGGATAGCTGCCAGCGGCTGTTGGCTCTGGGCGACTGGTGGCTGGAGCTGTTGTCCGCTGCTGGAGTTCTGCACTGCTGCTCCTGGTTTCGCCGGCGGTCGCTGCTGGTGGTGAGGCTGTTGCTGCTAGGAGAAAAAAAGAAGAAGAGGGGAGGAGAGGAAAGGGAAGAAGAGGGAGGATCATGGCGGCTTGGAGAAAGAGGGAGAAGAGAGGGCGTCGCCGCCTTTGGTGGCTTTCACCAGAAGGTGGCGAGGAGAGAGGGGGCCGGCGATGGAGAGAGAGAGAAGGGAGAGGGGAGGTGGATGGGGATGCTAAGGAGAGGGAGGGAGAGAAAAGAGTTTTAGGTTTTTGGGACTTTTGGTGTTAAAAGAGAGTTAAAATAAAAATGATCTCGACCGTTAGATTAGATAGAGATGGAGGGTTAGGATTCGATTAATAAAATAGATGGATGAGATTAAAAGATGATGTTTTGTAATTAGATTGACAAAGATATAGAATGGCTAAAATTGCAATTAAAATGGCTATAATTGAAATGAAAGAGAGGCTATGATTGTAATAAAACTCTAATTCAAGTGGCTAGAATTGAAAGAAATTTGGAATAGAATAGGCTAGAATTTAAATAATTTTAAGGAAAGTGTAAAAATTATTTAAATTTTAAACATTTGAAATTCATTAATAATTTTAAAATATTTTAAAAATGTCTACGATAATTTTATAAAGTAGAACATACTAAAATATATAATTTTCAAGTAAAGTCGATTAAAAATTCTAAAATTTAAAATACGTATTTAATCGAATAGTATTCCTAAAAATGGTCAAAGGTCGGACAAAATTGGGTGTCAACAGCTGCCCCTTGGTTGATTGAAAATGAAGAATGAATTGTCAGGCAACCAACGTTGACTTAGTAGCCGATTTTGTCCGACCGGCGAAAGATGTCAATTGGATCAATTGAAACGATATAGAGGTTAAAAGGGTACGACCGAGACTTTGGTAATAAGCCGCCTACATATCTCTGGTTATACGAGAATCAGGTCGTGTGTAGTTCTAGATTCAAGAGCAAATGAAACTCTTAAAAATTGAAAGAGCGCTAAGGTATTTGAAAGGCACGATATCGGCTTGAATGGATAAGATTAGAGTAGCGAGAAAAGAGAGATTGAGAGGCTAAAAGAGTATGACAGAGAAGCGAGAAGAGCATGATAGAGTAAGGTAATCAACATTTGAGCAAGGGTTCGGAGTATGAAAAGCGAAGAATTGATAGAGTCATTGTTGTGATAGAGGATAGCGTGATAATTGTAATCAAGGACGATCGATCATATCTGCAAATTCTAGATAAAATGTTAGCTTATAAATAGATAAAGTATGACCAATAATAATAAAATATGAGTTCTATTAAATAGACAAGATGTGATAAAAAGCGTATCTGTTTGAGACGTACTGCAAGCCTTGATAGTCTGTAACTTCTTGAAGGATTGAAACCATCTCTGAAGAATAACGTCAAACTCCAATAGATTTGATACTATAAAGATATAATAATATAGACAAAAATCTCTTGTTGTTAGGAGAGTCTAAACGTCATTTTAAGGCGGACGAGCCTAAGTGTCATTTTAAGGCGGACAGCCTAAATATCTTATAAAGCGAACAAAATATCTTATAAAGCGGACGAACATAAATGTCCTATGAGGCGGACAAGCCTAAATGTCCCTTTAAGGTGGACGGCCTAAATGTCCTATAAGATGGGCAAACCTAAATGTCGTCTTAAGGCGGACGAGCCTAAATGTCCTATTGTAAGGCGGACGAGCCTAGATATCGCATTGTAAGGCGGACGAGCCTAGATGTCACATTGTAAGGCGGACGAGCCTAGATGTCACATTGTAAGGCGGACGAGCCAAGATGTCGCATTGTAAGGCGGACGAGCCAAGATGAAGAGATAGAAAGTCGCAGTGGCGAGTTGAATCCGAAGATATCTTCATGGTATCCTGAATGATAGATGAGTAGTGAAACGATAGTGCGAGTAGCCAAGAATTTGTCGGAGCCTTTGTTTTGTAAACAAGTGAACAGTCGTTCAAACGACGACTTTGTCTGTAATCTGCATAACTGTAACTTGTAAAAGAGTAATTAGAGCAGAAAAAGCGGTAAATGTAAACATGATGCAATTTCCTATATTGACCATGAATGTTTGCCTTAAGACCATGCAAAATGACGTCTTAGGCTATTATGTCTAGGGCCATGATATGCAGGGTGTATCCTCAGGTCATGAAAATGTTGTATGTAGGCCATGAAAATGACGCCTTTAGACTATGACACCTTCGGATTATGATAGACAGAAATTAAACCCTTAGGCCATGATATGATGTCCGCAGGCCATGAGGATGATGCCTTTAGACTATGATACCTTATGGACATGGTAAGCATAAAATAAGTCCTCAGGCCATGACATGAAGTCCGCAGGCCATGAAAGATGACGCCTTTGGAGGATGACGCCTTTGGAATATAAATAATAAGTAAAGAGAGCGTATCTGTTTTTGACATCTGTTGATGCTCTTGTGACTTGATTTGATTCGGGCGCATGTAAACTTCGAGCACGATGCAATCTTGAGCTTATGCAAACTTCGGGCTCAATGCAGTCTCGGGCACAATGCGATGATGCATTTCTTCGGGCACATGCAATATCGAGCACATGCAATGATGCATTTCTTCGGGCACATGCAATATCGAGCACAATGCAATGATGCACTTCTTCGGGCACAATGTAATATCGGGCACATGCAGTATCGAGCATATGTAATGGTGCATTTCTTCAGGCACATAAAATATCGAGCGCATGCAATAATGCAATTCTTCGAGCATAAGTCAATGTTGGGCATATGCGATGATGTATTTCCTCGGGCACATGAAATATCGAGCACGCGCAATGATGCATTTCTTCGGGCACATAAAATATCGAGCGCATGCAATAATGCGGTTCTTCGAGCATAAGTCAATATTGGGCATATGCGATGATGTATTTCCTCGGGCATATGAAATATCGAGCACATGCAATAATGTGTTTTTTCGGGCTCATGCAATATCAAGCACATGAAATGATGCATTTCGGCATTCTCGGGCATAACATAATGATGTAGTTCTTTGAGCATAGTGTGATATCAGGCGTAGGTGCAAAATGATGCAATATCGGGCATAGTGTAATTTGTCAGCACAGCAGTTGCTTGAGGGCATACAGTAGCTTGGGCGTCCGCCTTATTGGAAGGATCGAGTGTCATATGTCGGCTGAAATGTGGTGATGTTGATTGTTGCAGTTGCCTTTGTATATGTACCTGCATTTTCTACATTCAAAGAAAAATAGTTAGTTTAAAGGGGGGGCGGTTGATCTGTATCCATGATTTGGCGCAGCGTGCTCCTTTGGCTTGCCATCCACACCTCTTCGAGCGTCTGTTTTTTCATAAAAAGGGGGAAAGGAAAGAAAAAAAAAATAATAATAATAATAATAATAATAAAATAAATAAATAAATAAATAAAAATTGAAAGATTTTGAAATTATCATTTAATAAAAGCTGATGTCGAATCTTTGACCATGGCATAGGTTGAGACTTTACAACGTCTGAATCAAAAGTGGAGCTATCATTTAATCTTCGTTGTAAGCTGACTGCTTGTTGAGAAGAAATTTTTGGTGAAATTTTGAGTTTACTCAAAATTTCTGCCCCAGTATGAAGATGTGCCAGGAGAAATCTTGATGGAATTTTTGAGATCCTCTCAAAAATTCTACCCCAGTTATCAATAGAAAAGGGGGAAATAAAAGTTTTATTTATAATAAGACCGAACCCCATAGGAGCGCCTACGTATCCCCTCTTAAACGGGAATCAGGTCTGACGTAGTTCCAAATTACAAAAGAGCATGAATCAATCTCTAGATGTAATACTTTTTCACAGAATCTGAATTGATAGGTTTTGGCCAAACTTCTCCATCCATTTCTGCAAGTATGAGGGCTCCGCCTGTCAGTACTCGAGAGACTATGTATGGACCTTGCCAATTTGGTGAAAATTTACCCTTTGCCTCATCTTGATTTGGGAAAATCCGCTTTAAAACAAGTTGCCCAGGTGAGAAATGTCTGGGTTTAACCTTCTTGTTGAAAGCTCTGGCCATTCTATTCTGATAGAGCTGACCATGACAAACGACGTTAATTCTTCTTCCATCTATTGATGCCAAATTCTCTGCCCGACCTTGTATCCAATCAGCATCACTCAACTTTGCTTCTTGGATGATCCTTAGGAAAGGTATCTCTACTTCGGCGGGTATGACAGCTTCAGTGCCGTATACTAAAAAGTAAGGTGTGGCCCCTGTGGAAGTTTGATTGTGGTACGATACCCCAGCAATGCGAAAGATAGATTTTCCTGCCAGTGTTTGTGATTATCGATCATCTTGCGCAATATCCTTTTGATGTTTTTGTTTGCCGCCTCAACAGCCCCATTCATCTGTGGCCTGTATGCTGTAGAGTTTCGATGACTGATCTTGAACTTCTCACACATTGATCTCATCAGGTCACTATTTAGGTTGGTGCCGTTGTCGGTGATGATTGACTCAAGAATTCCAAACCTACAAATAATGTTGTTTTTGACAAAGTCATCCACAACTTTCTTTGTCACTGATTTATGGGAGGTGGCCTCAACCCACTTGGTGAAATAGTCAATTGCGACAAGAATGAATCTGTGCCCGTTGGATGTTGTTGGCTCGATTGGACCAATGACATCCATGCCCCATGCTGTGAACGGCCAAGGTAAACTAGTGACATGGAGTTCGTTGGGAGGTACTCGAATCATATCTGCGTGAGTCTGACATTGATGACATTTCTGGACGTAGCGAATGCAGTCTGTCTCCATAGTTAGCCAATAATATCCTGATCTCAGAATCTTCTTTGCTAATGTAAAACCGTTCATGTGAGGGCCACAGGTGCCTGCATGTATCTCTTTGACCAGCCTGCGAGCCTCTTTTGCTTCGACGCATCTTAGCAGCCCCAAATCGGGAGTTCTCTTGTAGAGGATTTCCCCACTTAAGAAGAATTGGGTTGCTAACCTTTGAATTGTACACTTTTGTACACTTGTTGCTTCTTCTGTGTATTCACCACTCTTCAAATATCTTCTAATGTCATCGTACCAAGGCTTTCCATCAGGCTCTTCCTCAACATGGAAACAATAAGCTGGTTGTTCATGTATATGAATGTGAATAGGATCGATGTAATTGTGATCAGGGTGTCGAATCATAGAAGACAGAGTGGCTAAGGCGTCTGCGAATTCATTTTGGACCCTTGGTACATGTCTAAATTCTGTTTTGACAAACCTTTTACATAGCCTATGCACGCATTCCAAATATGGTAACAACTTTCGATTTTTTGTTGCCCAATCACCTCGAACCTGATGGATCAATAGGTCTGAATCCCCTATTATTAGCATTTCCTGGACATCCAAGTCAATCGCCCGTCGGAGACCTAGTATGCAGGCTTCGTATTCGGCCATATTATTTGAGCAAAGGAATCTGAGTTTTGCTGATACTGGATAATGTTGCCCAGTGGGTGAGATCAAAACAGCCCCGATGCCGGTTCCATTCAGATTTTTAGCTCCATCAAAGAACATTCTCCATCCATCATATTCTTCAGAAATGTCCTCTCCCACAAAGGCCACCTCTTCATCTGGGAAGTAAGTCTTCAACGGCCTGTAATCATCGTCCACGGGATTCTCTGCCATGTGGTCTGCTAATGCCTGTGCTTTCACTGCTTTTTGTGTGACATACACTATGTCAAATTCGCTCAACAATATCTGCCATTTTGCCAGTTTACCTGTGGGCATGGGCTTTTGAAAGATATACTTCAAAGGATCCATCCTTGAAATCAGATAAGTAGTATGCGATGAGAGGTAATGTCGTAACTTTTGGGCAACCCATGTTAGAGCACAACAGGTACGCTCTAATAGAGAGTATCGGGCTTCGCACGATGTGAACTTCTTGCTCATATAATATATTGCTTGCTCCTTCCTCCCTGTTTCATCGTGTTGTCCCAAGATGCAACTGAAAGCATTATCCAATACTGAAATATACAAAAGTAATGGTCTACCTGACTCTGGTGGCACCAATACAGGAGGATTGGATAGATAGTCTTTGATCTTGTCAAATGCCTGTTGACATTCACTTGTCCATTTCACTGCAGCATCCTTTTTTAACAGCTTGAAGATAGGTTCACAGATGACAGTAGACTGAGCAATGAAACGACTGATGTAGTTAAGTCGCCCTAAGAAACTCATTACCTCCTTCTTGCTCTTTGGTGGGGGAAGATCACGAATGGCTTTGATCTTCGACGGGTCCAATTCTATACCTCGACGACTGACAATGAAACCTAAAAGCTTTCCAGCAGGCACACCAAAGACACATTTTGCCGGATTCAGTTTCAGATTGTACTTGCGTAGCCTGGCAAAGAATTTCCGTAAATCCTCCAAATGATTTAAACTTTCCTTTGATTTGATGATGACATCATCCACATAAACTTCAATTTCCTTATGGATCATGTCATGAAACAAAGTAGTCATCGCTCTCATGTACGTAGCCCCAGCGTTCTTTAATCCAAAAGGCATCACCTTGTAGTTATAGACGCCCCACGGCGTGATGAAGGCAGTTTTCTCAGCGTCGTCTTTGTGCATCTCAATTTGATGATAGCCGGCAAAGCAATCCACAAATGACTGAGTTTCGTGCTTAGCACAATTGTCAATCAGTATGTGTATGTTTGGTAAGGGAAAGTTATCTTTAGGGCTAGCTTTATTGAGATCTCGGTAATCCACGCAAACTCTGACCTTGCCGTCTTTCTTGGGCACTGGAACGACATTTGCAAGCCAAGTTGGGTATTCTGTCACTTGGAGTATCCCAGCATCTAATTGCTTTGATACTTCTTCTTTGATTTTCAAACTCATCTCGGGCTTGTATTTTCTCAGCTTCTATTTTACCGGAGGACATGCTGGATCAGTGGGCAGTCGATGGGCTACGATTGAAGTACTTAGCCCTGTCATGTCTGCGTAGGACCACGCGAAAATATCCTTATTCTCTATGAGAAACTCGGTGTACTCTTTCTTGTCTTCTTTTGTCATGTGGATGCTTACCCGGGTTTCTTGTATCACCTCTGCATTTCCCAAATTCACCACTTCTGTCTCTACCAAATTTGGATTGGGTTTTTCCTCGAACTCCTCAACCCTTTTGATTAACTCCTCCGGAACCTCATTGTTTTCGACTTCTTCTAAGTCATTAATGTTAAGTTGAGCAGTCTCATTGTATGCCATAGTCTCAGATTCGACATTTTTATAATGAATTTTGCTGGTGAGAGAAAAAAATAGCAAAAAATTAAAACAAAGACAAAAAAATTGGGAAAAGAACTTTATTGATAAAGATTTGATAATTTCATAAGTCCTCATTCGAAAGCAATACAGGGGATGGGAATTAAAATGTTTATTAAAACTCTTTTATTTGAATTAAAACTTGATAGAAAAACATCCTCCAAGGCTACCCAGATGCTCGACGAGGTCTGGATGGAGTCGAGGTCCAGTTGCTGACGCTGATCTTTGCTTCCTTGCTTCCACTAGGGCCCCCTTTCTCCTCCTTGTTGATCACGACGTTGCAAACTTTCCCCTCTTCTTTGGTTAGCGATAACCCCTTCATGTCGTCTGAGATCTCATCAATACTACCTCCCATGAAACCTGCTGATCAAAATGATTGATACAATGGCGGTATGGGTTTCTTCAATAGATAGTAGTACCCATCTCTAGGTGGTCGCCAATCGAGCCATTCTTCGGTGGTGTACTTATACCCCAAACCAAAAGTGGTGGAATGTCGAACAGGCTGTATAGGTTCGACTATCCCTTGTAATTCAACCCCCAAACCTTTCCCAAGCTCGAAACCGAACCAGGACATCATATCTATGTTTTGTTGGCTGAACCAAGGTTGCAAATCAATATTACCAACAAGCTCCACTGTATGGTACATTTCGCCATCCATATTCTCTCTTCCTTCAATCGTGTATACAGGATGCCCCTTTTCCCCATGGACTACAACCTCTTCGTAATCCCATTCAAACTTCAGGCATTGGTGAAGAGTAGATGGAACCGCTCCAGCCATATGAATCCATGGACGACCCAACAATAAGTTGTACGATGAAGGGATGTCCAAAATTTGGAAAGCTATGGGGAAAGTGACAGGACCAATGAGCATGTCCAAGGTTATCTCCCCAATAGTGCCTCTCTGAGAGCCGTCAAATGCCCTCACATTCATCTTCCATGTCTGAATTTTTGCACTATCCACACCCAGCCTTGTCAGTGTGCTCAGAGGGCAAATGTTTAAACCTGAACCTGCATCAACTAATGCTTTGTTTATCACCTTATCCTGATACTGAACCGAAATGTACAAAGCTTTATTGTGAGTTGTTCCTTCGATTGGCAGCTCATCTTTGTGAAAAGATATTTTGTAAGCCTCAAAGACCTGCCCCACCATTTGGGATACCTCTTTATGAGTGATGTTAGATTGGACATAAGCTTCACTAAGGATCTTCAGAAGGGCATCTCGATGAGTTTCGAAAGATTGCAGTAACTCCAGAATTGATATTTGGGAAGGGGTTTTACTCAGCTGCTCAATGACAGAGTATTCTTTAGCTTTAACCTTTTTCCAAATACTTTGATCCTCAAGCTCTACGACTGGTGCTTTGGATTTGCTAAAGCTTCCCTGAACCAAATTTTCAGAAGTGTAAATTCTTCCAGATCTAGTGACCCCTGTTGCAACATCTGTCTCTTCCACATTTGTTTCTCTTTTGTTGTAATCCCAAGGTACAGCATGTGTGTCACATTGTATTGGGGAGGATGCCTTATAGACAGCGAACGGTGGTCTGGGTGCAGCAACCTCTACTTCAAATGGGGCGAGTCCTTGCACTATTAGTGGTGCTTGGGCAGTGGTAGACATGGCTTCTTCTGTTTCGACGGCCCAGATAGATTCTTCCCAATCCCAGACATCACCAGCTTCCACCATGTTGACTTGATGGTTAGGGAGAGGATTATTCGCAACATTCGATGTAGGATCTTTCAGTTGGATGGTTTTTGTATCAATCAACATTTGAACCTTATCCTTAAGGGCTCTACAAACTTGGGTGGTGTGGCCCTTCATCCCAGAATGGTAGGCGCATACCTTGTTAGGGTCGTACCATTTCGCGCGAACATCCACAGGTAATGCAGGAATTGGAGAGACGTACCAGCCTGTTTCAGTCTCTCATAAAGTTGTGCTATGGGTTTAGCCAAAGGGGTGTAGGTTTTTGTAGGTCTTCTTTCATAGGAAGGTCTGTTTCGGTAATTTGGTGTTTGAGTGGCTGGTGGAGTTTGGAAGTGTGTTGATTGAACATTATAGACAGGATATGAGGCATGCAAATATTGAGGAGGAGCGTTTTGGTAATATATTGGCATGGGTTGGGGAGATATAGGGGGTGGAGCTGAGGGATGTTGAGGGTATGGGGTGTGAGGTATGGGGGTGTGAGGGTATGGGGATGGTGGTGGGTTTATTGTCTTGTGCCTCAAAGGGGTCCTAGTTCCATGAGCCATCATTACAGAACCTGTTTTCTTTCGACTCTCTGTCATTCCACCAGATTGCAGAGCCTTGTTGGTTGCTTGTAAAGCCTCCAAGTTGATGATGTCCCATTTTTATGCCTTCTTCAATTCTTTCGCCTAGTTTGATGATTTCAGCGAAACTTTTTCAGCCACCAGCATCATTCGGTCATAGTATTGTGGTTCTTGGGCACGGATGAAATAGTCTTTCATTTGAGATTCTTCCATAGGGGGTCTGGCCCTAGCCGCCTCAGACCTCCATCTTATGGCATATTCTCTGAAGGATTCACTTGGTTTCTTCTTCAGATTTTGAATGTAAAACCAATCAGGTGCGTTTTCAATATTAAAACCAAACCTATTCATGAAGTCAGTTGCCATATCAACCCATTTTATCCATTTCCGCGAGTCTTGCTCAATGTACCATGATAGGGCCTCCCAGTAAGACTCCTCATGAACAACTTCATGAGTATCCTCTCATCTCTCCCCACCCCTACAAGTTTGTCACAATACATTCGTAGGTGGGCTTTGGGATCCCCAATGCCATTGAACGTCTCAAACTTCGGAAGCTTGTATCCTTCGGGCAGTTCCACATCAGGATGCATGCACAAATCCTCATAGCCCAATCCTCCCAACTTCTTGTTTCCTTCAACGTGTTGTACCCTGTTTGTCAAGTTGTCTAATCTCTCAGTCAGGGTTTTTATTAGGATGTCCTTTTGATGGGACTCTGATTCATGGTGGTCATGGGTCAGAGGGGCAGTTTCAACGTATATGGGATTGAGATTGTTGTTTCCAAGAGTATACGGGATATTTGCGTTTGGGGTTGTTTCTGGGAAGGTTGGTTTGGTATGTTGGTAATAGTGGTGAGATGGAACTTGGGTATTTTGGGCGTGGGGTGGTGGAAAGGTATTTGGACGAGTGGGTTCAGGTGGGGATATATGGATTGGAGGATTGTTTGGCGTGGCTGTTTGGTTAGGAGGATTGTCTATGTTTTCTCCAAATTGGGTTCCAAGAGAGATAGACAACTTGGCCAATTCACGCATGCTGGCTACCTCTTCTTCCAATTGCGAAATCTTGCGCTCGAGTCTTAGGACAAGATTATTTTGAAGTTGTCCTCCCTCAGAAGCTTCTACCCTTTCAGTGGTGCTGTTGTCGTCAACCATTTTACCTTTGTCTTTGGAGCTTGCTCTTTGAGAAGAAGGAGAAGGGGGGTCCCTTTTGATCGTGTATGTGCCAGGATGAAGGACAGATCAACCTTGGGAAATGGGAAAACAATAGAATCAAAAGAAAAGAGTTAGGGGTGAGGATAATATCATAATATCAACACGTTGTTTTGAGATAAACGCCCTAAATGCACGGAACCTCATTGAGCCAGAGGTAGGCCTAAGCGACACATAAGTGATGCATAATAATTAATTCAAGCCTTGTTTGCCAATTTGGAGTTTAGAGTTAGACAATAAAACGACTTTCAATTATTGAAATAATTTCTATTTATTACTTCAATCTAAAGATAACTAAAGGGTCAGGGATAACATATGGGAAATAAAGAGAAAAAAAATAAAAAAACTTTAATTATGCTGCTCTCCAATGTAAGGCACAATCTGCTTCCTCATTTCTGGGGTTATGTCATAATCGGTGTTGAGGAGGTCGCGAGCCCATCTTCTCTCTTTTTCATCGCCAAAACCAGGAAGACCTCCTTCACTCAAATCTCTATGCTCTGCATCCTCTAAAAGCCATACATAATATTCAGGTGTGCAGAAGGGTCGGTGCTCTTGAACATCAATAGTTATCACATTCTTCCATCTTCGCAGTATATTGTTCACTTGCGGTAATTCTGACCCAAAGTCATATCCATACTGGCTCATGTGGGATCGCAGAGGTATCATTTGGATCTGTCCGAATTGTCGAAGGACTCGAAGTGGTGCGTATGGTTGCACACCATTCAAACCGATAAGCTCAATGAAGTAAAGTTCATTTCCTCTTATGATGGCACGTCGTGGCTTCAACCAATAATACTTCCATTGGATTTCAATGGCTGAGCGCTCCTTTAGGTATGTGAACCAGTCCTCCCTTCCCACAGGGGAGATAAAATGTTTCATCCTTAGGGGATGGTTGATAATTTTGTTCCTCATAGTCCCTCTAACAATGTCTACTTTATTAGCTCTTTGGTAGAAATGTTCGACGGCCCAAAGTTGCAGCAGAAAGTTGCACCCCTCGAAGTATCTTTTGCCTTTGGTGCATGCAGTCAAAGCTCTTAGAATTTCTGCAAGTATCATGGGGACAAAGGTTCTTCCCACCTCGAGCCAACATACGAACCACATAACACAAGCCGGTGTGGATCTTTTCCTTCTAGGAAAAACCAATGAGCCTAATAGGGCGACGGCGAATGCATTAAGACGATACCTTTCCCATTTGCAGAAGAGCAAGCAAATTCTCTATGAAAGTTTTGATGACCTTCCTCATCCCCAAAGCGTGAATATAAGAACTCTAAAGAAATCCAACTTCTTTCAGACAAAGTAGATTTGGATTATGACACATGCCCATTTGCTTCAGAAAAGATCTTAGGCTTGGCTTATGTGGAACAATCATTTCCAACTCTTTGTATGCGAGACCCATGAATCCTCCAACTTCTTCGATTGTTGGGGTTAAAGCAAAATCCTGAATTTGAAGACTAACCTCTCAGTGTCCCAGAATTTCAACAATGCCTTGATTAAGTGACGATCTGACTCTACGGAGATCAAGCAGTGAGGCCGCCTAACAGTTCATTTGCTTCTAACTCTCGATTTTTTTGAATATCTTCCACCAAGTCTTCAAAATGGGGATTAACTTTGACCACCATTTGCATTGTGGGAAAGTGAGGGTGAGCCATGACTCTGCAAACAAAGTAACAAACAACTTCTAAACTCCATTTTGGCAATGTTGGCTTGATTTAATTATTATGATCACGTTGACACATAAATATGCAATTTGTCTAAGGGTGTTGGGGCCCTTTAGACGAGAGGGTGGCTACTAATTACATGGATTGACACCAAGGGTCAAACCTCCTAGGGTTATGCAGCATGTATGACTTAACCAGGACTTTAAGAGTTGGCTTGACACGGACTGAAAGGATTCTATGCGAGAGGCTCGTGGCTTCGC
>JAKWJD010001766.1:49601341-49684808 GCA_027705065.1 Solanum peruvianum | reverse complement strand
TCGAAAAATTTTGTATCGGATGATATAGTATCAAGTGTTGTTATATGTATCAGATAAGAGTTGTGATGTGTATTTGTCATAACCCGGATTCTTAAATTCGAATCGCAACCGGCATCGTTGACCTCTTAGAGGTCGCAAACAACTCTCATTTTGCATTCATCACATTCATATGGTTAATTTTAGCGAAAAATTTAAAACATTTAAACGTACGAAGTATACATAGACTTCAAATAGTTATTTCATGAATTAATCCTATACTAAACTCAACATAAGTGTAACAACCATCAATCATAAGAACCAATACGAAACAGAATAAGAATATATCATTAATACCTTTGCCAGACATGAGCTTATTACAAAAGCTTCAAAATGAAAGTACGCAATAAAAGCTAGGGAAAACATCCACTAGCTTTTTCTAAAACTAAGGCTAGACTAAAACTGTAGCATCCTCGAAATTAAGAGGACCTACCAAATGGTCTAGAGAAATGCTGATGTCCAAACCGTTGCAGGAGTCATCAATTTGTCCCTTAACCCACATCTATAAAATAGTAAATAGTAGGGGTTAGTACACCACTTGTACTAAGTATAGGTGTATGGACACATACACATAAGGCTATGCATGATCAAAGAAAGATCTTCCTAAACAACATGTTATTTCTGGAAAGCCTAGTCTCTAGACTTTCCTAAATCGTTACTTGTGAATTGTGGTATGAATATGATTTATTTTAATGCATTCAAATCACACAACTCATTTTCTATATGATTACAAAACACTAGTATCATCAACATAATTTTAAAACAACTCGAGCTAAGATTTGAGATCTTTGATCCTCTTAGGACGAGAGCTCCTCTTTGTACACTTAGATTATTGTTTAGTCTTTTTCTTCTTCTTGATGTGTAGTTAAATAATTATTTTTGTCCTATGTTTTACTTACAAGTGCAATGATTCATTATAATCTCATACCCACAATGAATCAATGTAAGTAATCCAAAGACTAAGGAATGAAATCTCTACCTTATAGTGAGTCATTCTTTACACTTTATATTCATTACCTTTCATATGAAATTCTCTATTGATCATGCCATTGATTTCATTACTTTCATTTTTTTATATATTGTACATTTCATATACACAAGACTTTGGAATCGTTGATGTAGCATTAAGATATCTCAAGTGAGGGCCCAACATATGGAAACTCAACCTGAGGGCCTTCATTAGCAAACACACAGTCTGCTTCATTCGTCCATTCGTACTTCACATTATTCATTTCATTAATTTGTAGGCTGATTTAAAAACCAAATATACCTAGGATGAAGTTTAAGACTCTCATTGGGATCATGAAGTGCAATGATCAAAAATGACCTAATGTGATTACTTGAATCTGATTTCACCTCGTAATTGTTTTGCAAAAACACCTTCGGTCTGCTTCATTTTATTATCTTCCATACTTTGAGGATGGACTCATTCTTCCTTTGAGAACTTTAATATTAACCTACATAGATCACGTTAGCATCATGAAATCCATTGTCTGCCCCACACCGAAAAGAGGTGGAATCACCGGTCAAAGTGACCCGAACATGCTAGTGTGCATAAGGAGTTAAACCCTTGTAGATCCCAATATTGGAAGTATAGGTTCAAAGAATAGGATATATAAGAAGACCCCTACCTGGAATGCCAGTCAGTATCATCTCATGAGAGTTACGTGAACCTCCGCCCTTCATGAAAGAAGGCATCACCGCTCATAGCTAGCGGTGCTTAGTATAAAATTCTATTACATTAAACTCATATGTCATGGAAGCTGACTTCTAGTATGAGGATATCATAGCGCAATATATGATTTCTCATCTCATCATTAGTACTTAGTATACACTAATCTGAATAGTTTCGTTAGAGTGTTCATAGAGACTTGTCTCTTATTTAGCTTTACACTCTCATAAGTGAGTATGTTTTTGTAACATTTACTCAGGATCATTTGAGATAGCTCTCATCTTTCACATTAGCCTCTTATCATGTTGTCACCATATTCATTAGCTTTAGCATATTTGCTCTTAATAATTACTCACCCCTTTTTACATGAATGTTCATTTCTTCTTTATCTTTTAGTGTTGACTCAAGCATTATGGAGGCTTGATTCTAGATTTAGATTTACTTATTTTATTTATGACTGGTCATCCTTACTTTATATTGATGAAATGTCAATTTTCCTTACATATAATCCTTTGGTGTTAATGAGACTAGCTCACAGACCTTAACACCTTCATACGTGAGTATTCTTTTAACATAGTAGCTTAGGTGGAAGTGAGACTTGTCTCAATTCCTTTAACACCCCATTCTTTTAACTTACTTACTTTATACCCCTTTAATTATGTTATAATTCAATTTACTTACTTACTTTAGTATAGTAGATTCATATCATCGTTTATGGACGATGAGCACTTCATTCAATGAGTTTCATGAGTTCATATGTCATTTTTGTAGAGCATGTGGTGAGTTTTCCCAATGAATGACATGCCCTTAGTTATGGATTAATTGAATTACTTTAGATGTGCTTATTCATTTCACATTCAAACATTTTAGTAATGTAACATAGTATAGGGTATGTTGGGACTTGTCCCATTGATTGACATACCCTTAGTATGGATTCATTTTGTTTTGTTGGTCATGCTTAATTTGACATTGAATAATATTGGGCACATACGATTTGTGTAAATTTAGTATTGGCCTTAATTTTTGGAAATGACTTCATAGCTAGTTTATTGGCACAAGCCCAACATTCATTCAAATATAGTTTCATGGGATTCTCATTAGCCAATTTTTCTATCATTATTTAAAAGCAATAATGTAAGCCAATTCCATTCAACTTTTGGGCAAGACATTGTTAGCCAGTTTACTGGCATAACCCAAACATTCATTCAACTTATGATTTCATGGAGATCTATTTAGCCAACCTTATAACATAGCTTAAGGAATAACACTTTTAAAATATTGGGCAGAATCATATTAGTATTTGATGCATATATCATATTTATAACGTTATATTAACATCATGTATGCACAACAGACCGTAACATCTTCATATATAACATCTTCGTACATATCTTTAACATAATATTACTCTTTTAATTCACTTAATAAGACTTAGCATCAAACGAGTCCAATTAATAGGTTCATTCAATTATTGTTTTATAAAAAACCATACAAAATATCAGCCAGCAGCACATATCAACAACATAAATTTTTAACCTTTTAAACATTGAAACCGTAACAAGGATACTAGGGAAAGGAGTTCGACAAGATTGACGGGAAACAACCCTAGTTTTCAAGATCTTTGAATCATTCGAAAGAAAGTTCTCTTGGGGAAAGAAGTCCAGGAGAGAAACCCATACCATATGTAGTACTTAATCTACGAAGACCACCTTGAACAAAACCTTGAATAAACCATGAAATCTGCCTAAAGAAATCAATAAATATTCTGCCTTTTTCTTGCTTTCGTTGCTCATTGTTTTTGCGTCCTTTTTTTCTATGAGTTTGAATGTGATTTTTAGGTTTAAGAACTTATCCTGACTCATTCTACTTAGGGTTTAATAATTTAGTTACTAAATTAATTAAATAATTACTAAAATGCGCCTAGATTGACTAGAACTAGGAAATCACAATACTTGGTCAAATCTGAATTTTTTCCAAAGAATTTCATTTTGCCCCTTAAAATTAATTCATTAAATAAATATTTTAATTAATTAAGTTACCTATAGTAACTATTAAAGTGCCCCTAAATCACTGGAACAAATTTAACCATTTTGGAGCATCCTAGCTTAGGTACTGGGATGTTTCTTGAGTTGTACTAGGTTAGTGTAAGAATTTCGGTTTCACCCATTTAATTTATTTAATTAACTGATTTAGGGTGATTACTGAAGTACCCTTAAGTCGTTATAACCAAAACTAATCATTTGAACCATCCTAGATTATGTACTAGGTTTTTTTTTCTTATTTTAATCGAAATCTGAATATTGCTTTGTGATTTCCGTTTTTCCCATTTAAATTTAATAATTAAGTTACTAAATTAATTAATTAAGTAGCCTAGTGTAATTAATAAAGTACCCTTAAGTCATTAGGGTCTTAACTAACTCTTTGGACCATCGTAGGTTAGGTACTAGGTTGTCCCTTTCTTGTCTTAGCCAAATTCTGAAAATTTTCTTTTTATTTTCAATTTTGTCCCTTTTAAATAAATTAATTAATTTGATAAATTATCTAATAAGGTAATCTAGGGAAATTACTAAAGTATCCCTAAGTTGTTAGGACCATAATTAACCTTTGGGACCATCCTAAGTTAGGTACTAGGTTGTCTCTATAACTAGTACTACGTTGGTTTCAACTCGGTTTTGATCCTAGGTTGTCGAGTTCACTAATGGATGGGTCCAATTCGTTTAGTTGTAGGTTATTTAGTTATTTAGGGAAGTAGGTTAGAGTCTATAATTAGTAAGGAGGTTAGGCCGCACATGTAGTGGTCCCTTGTGCACGTTTTTCCTCCTAACAAACCTAACCGAATTCGGTTAGGGTGGTCCCCTCCTTTGGAAGCTTCTTCACATGTCTTGCATATGTGCGTGCACATGGGTTGGTTGCACTTTCCTAACTAACTATTATTTATTGTTCATTTGGGAATGTTTACTTATTGTCCCAAGGACCCTCATTATGTCCTTGGGCACTGCTTAATTTACATGATCATTTTAAATGATCATGTGATGTGGTAGTAGGTTTGACACTGGGATGCCTAGTACTTTGTGTACAAATACTAGAAAATATATATTTTTAGCTTAGTGTATTCATTTCAGGTACATTTCTTAATTAAGCTCATTAATGTTAGAAAATTGGCTAACACCCTTTAACTCAATATTTTCTAATATGCTCCATATTTTGCTTATTTGGGTATTTTATAAAAATTGGCTAATCGCTTTAGCCAATTTTCTATACTATGCCCAATATTTCTCAATATTGGGCATTGCGATGTCTATGTACCCCCAATACCCATTCTTAAACACCTACTGGGTTCTTCCTTAAACATATAATTTTTCCGGAATGTTACAGTATTGGATAAGAGACAAAATATTAAAAGGTATTAAATATATTACAAATTAAGAGAATTGTAACAATTGTAAATGTAAAGTATCACGTTTTGTGAGACACATCAATTTGATTTTGAAAACATGATAAATAATAATTGTGTATTATATGCATAATATATCTTTTGATAAATTTGTATCAGTTTATAATTTACTATCAAGTGAAGTCATTTGTACCAAATTTTATCAGAGGCATAATGTAATGTAGTAATATATTAAAAATTTACTGATTTTTATCAAGTTTAAAAATATAATATCATGTTTTGTGATACACACATTTGTTATATCGAAAATAATTATGTATGATGATATACATAATAATTTTTTGAAAAATTTTGTATCCGCTAAAAACATAGTATGAACTATACTGATGTGTATTATACTCATAAGAGACAACATTTAAAATTATATTAAATATATTAAAAAATGAAAAATAAATAGTTTTCAACATAAAAATTCTTCACATTTATAAGTAGTATCTTAAAAAGGGAACAAGTACTCAAAAATACTAATAAATGTATCTTACAAAAAAATAGATCATAGAAAACTTTCGGTGAATCGATACATAAAAATCTATTCTACAAGATCATCTGCTGCTGGTGGAGTGTAGAGACTGTTCGACCTTGTAGGATTATCACTCTCACTATCATATTTCGTCTTGGCCTTGTTAAAACCGTACTTTCATAACAGTGTTGCATATCTTGTGCGAAGATAGTCATCTAAAAAATCTTTAGATGGGATGTTGATTCAATCAATCAGAAATTAAAAAAAAAAACGCTTCGCAATCACTTAAAAAAGAAGAAGATACATTGGAGAAACATATCAAATGTGTTAAGAGAAACATATCAAATGTGTATGTAGAGAAAAATTAATTCAATAGTTTCAGACTGTCGCTTTCTTGTTGCATAATATCTTGAACAAATTTCATGTCAAACAAATGTTGTGCATCCAATAGTTCAACAATGGAAGATATAATTTTTTTAAAAAAAATACTAAAATACATGATTTAAAATAGATACCCTGAATAGTGTAGGTTGAGATACGACATTCAACCTTTCCACCTATTTTTTAATTTTTTTTAAACCTTTTTTTCCGATGATGTAGGTACTTTTTTTTTTGCTTTTCCCTTCTCTGAACTTTGATTTGTCATTGTTAAAGGATCCTGTAACCTTTTAGATCTGTTTTTTTTTTCTCCATTGAATTATCAGAATCAAATATTCGATTAATATTAGGTGTAACTATTTGGACAATTTCAATACTAAATGAAGGAGCATTCATAAGTATTAGACAAACTGATAAAACAGGCAAAAAACAAGAAGAAAATTGAAGAACATGAAAGTACCTACAGATTCGAAATTAGTAGATTGGGAGAGAAAAATCTCTTGAAATTCAATTTTTTGTTAATGTGATAACTTATTTGATTATGTGAGTGAAAAGAAGCAGTAAATATAGTAGTTAGAAACGTGATTCTGGAATGGAAATAAAATAATTTATCTGACAGTTGGGTCTTAAGGGAAAAAAAGGATTTTTCGTATTATTTTAAAATGGTTGGGAATATTGAGAATATTGTAACTAACGATGTATACTTTGATAATTTTTCCTTTAAAGTAAGAAAATAGTCATATAAATCGAGATAAAAATAACATATATTTAGCGCGTAGTATCAGTCAAGGAATTCTCAGATTTGTCCTTCCACTTCAATTTCCTCTATCCATATTCAGCCCCTTTCTCTGTTTTAACTATGTCTTGCTTTCTTTTTAATTATGCTATATGTTTGTATTTAAAAATTACAAAAAAATAGTATAAATCACAATAACAATATAAAATATTGAAATAAATGTATTAATATTTTGTTTACACGTGCTCACATAAATTGATAAATGGACACTGATATATATTATTTAAAAGTTATATAAAATATACTATCAATTAAAATAATTCAAAGTTCAAAATATTTAAATTGGCATAAACAAGCAACAGATACTGAACCTATATTGATATGGACTATTTAATCTAGTATAAATACATGACACAAATTGAACAAGTATATGATATGATTAAAATAATATCAAATAAACAATTTTACTATGTCACAACACATTCTCCGTACTCCACTCATTGAAAAGTTTAGCCGTGATATTAAAGAATATTTTAACAACAGTTTGGTATACTTCCTTCATCTAATAATATTTGTTCATTATACTAAAAAAATATCTAACAATATTTGTCCAACATATAAAATGGTATAATACAAAAAATATATTGTTTAACTTGACCTCATTTCATATTTACACCCTCCAACTTTGAGTGTGGACAAGTATACACTTAAACTTGTATAAAGTTGGACAAGTAGACACATGAGTCTTATGTAACATAATACATACCGAACAACACGTCGGACATAAATTGTCATATAGGATGTCATGTAGGACGTGTGTGTCCATATGTTCAATTTTATACAAGTTTGTGTGTCTACTTGTGCATACTTAAAGTTTGAGGGCATAAATGTAAATTAAAGAAAAGTTAAAGGACATATTTATGTATTTTTCCTTGTGAAATCTATGGATAATTTAACACATAGTTCTTAATTTACCCTTATCATTAATTAAAGTTATTTCCATATTTCATATTTCAAGACATTATATATATTATATTCCAAAGGTGATATAGTAAAATTATCATTCTTTTGTAATTTCTTGAAGGTGTGTCAAGTAGACCAATATTATTGGACAAAGGAGGCAAATCCAAAATAATGGACCCAACTGATTTTGATCATGACATAAAAAAATGAACTTACGCGGAAATTATGTATTTTAAACATTAAAATTTTATTTAATCTAATTTTCAATGTACCAACAACAAAAGCTGACACAACATTTTTGGAATAGTCAATAAAACTTTGGATTTGATTTTAAAAAATTAGTGATTATTAATCAGATGTGTATGAATTGTTCATGGCTTCCAATGAGCTTAAGACAAAAGTGGAATAGCATTAAGCAAAAAATGAGAAAATCAAGATGAGCATCAACATTATCAAATCACCTTCTACGTTATGTTATATAGACTCCTAATACCTCCAATCTAAAAACACACAAGAAAAAAAAAACTAATATCTCGCCTTAGAATCCAATTCTTCTCAATGGGAAGCCAAATGAAGAAGCAATTTGGTGCTTTGGCATTTTTCTTGATTGTTAAATGCACTATGGCATACTGACCTTATTATTATGAATCAACATATTCAACATACAACAAAGCACCAAACACAATTGTTAAAGGTTAAGGCTACACGATACCCTCAGTGCCTGAAAAAGAATATAACACGTTGACATTTTTATCAAAGAATGATTACGACAAAAAGACATTACTTTCACAAAATAATGAAAAGAAAGTACCTTTGGTTGCTTAATAGGAAGACAAGATACCCTTAGTGCCCAAATCTTAATACAACATGTCGTCTTTTCCCAAAAACGAATATTTCAATAAACCATCAATTCCAAATGATAGTTACAAGAAGGTGACATATGTTCCTAGAAGGTGTCATAAGATCATGAGGAAAAATACAAGGTGTTATTTTTGCAAAAATTTGACTACTTTCAGAAGCCATCCGTTATGAAAGATAACTATGAAAGGTTTCATATGTTCCACAGGTTCCCTCGAAGCTCTAATATAGGCTCTAGACAACAAATGGATTGTAAAAAAAATAAGAATTTTGGTGAATTTAGTTGCGAATAAGGTAAATTTAATTGAATTTTGAAATGATTTATCTAAATACCAAATTGTTTAACCAAACATATAAATTAATATGTTTATATATTAGAAATATAATAACTTCCAATACATTGTTATTCTTGGTATTGTAAAGTATGTATTGTTATTAACCTGTACTTATAAGGTTAGCAAAATAGAAATAGAAATAGGATGAATTAGACAGAAAACAAAAGAATTCGAGTTGACAAAAATTATTGTGTCTCCTTAAGAAATTTAATCCCCTCAGTGTACCCGAGATTGTTGATTAATTTCTCCCAAAATAAAATAAATTAATCTTGTTAAAGAAATAGCGGTACCTCAAATTTCTGCAACTTCAGCAAACATAAGAGCATTAGCAAGTCACACAGACTCAATCTATCGACACATTGATTTTGAGAGAAAATATATGCAGATAGGGCTGGGCGTCCGGTCGGTTCATAAATATCGATTCGTTTTATTAGTTTTCAATTTGGCCAAATGTGAAACAAAACCAAACTGAAATAAATTTGATTTTGTTCGATTATTATAATTTTGATTTGGTTTGGTTTCGATTTAACCAAATTTGATAAAAATTTAGCAGGACTCAAACAATTATTAATGAAAAACTCTATATACCCACAAAGAGCAGAACTTCTAAACATATTTTCCATTTTTGACTTAGGGTTTATTATTGTCACGACCCAAAACCGAGCCGCGACTGGCACCCACATTTACCCTCCTATGTGAGCGAACCAACCAATTTAACCCTTAACATTTCAATGTCTATCAACAGAAAATAATGTGGAACACTTAAACTCATTAATAAAAAATTTCAAAACTATTATTATTATCCCCAAAATCTGGAAGTCATCATCACAAGAACATCTATGACCAAATTACTAAACTAAAAATGTCTAAGAAGCTAAAACAAATGAAAAGCTAGTCCATGCCGGAAGTCAAGGCATCAAGACTTGAAGAAGAAGATCCAGTCCAAGCTAGAAGCATAAGCTCACCCTGAGATCCGGTATGACGAAGACTGGCTCGAATTACTGTTGAGTTGAAGTTGACGGAACGTTTGCTGCAATACACAATTAACAAAGAAGAAAACATAAAAGTAGGGGGTTAGTGCAACCACAAGTACTGAGTAGATATCATCGGCCAACTCAAAATAGAAGATAATATATATCAAGTAATATTATAAATCAACTATAAACTCAACATGTAGCAAGAACAAGTACTATAATCATCAACAAGTACCATCAACTTCATCCATGAGGGCTCAAGCCTCCATACCATACTCATTTGGGAATTAAGTTTATTAGATTGAGTATATTTATCATCTTTCAGGATTCATTATCTTTCTTCCTCTTGTGTCGGTACGTGACACTCCGATCCCCTAGCACTATGTGTCGGTACGTGACACTCCGATCCCCTAATTCTATGTGTCGGGTTGTGACACCCGATCCCCTATATGTGTCTGTACGTGACACTCCGATCCCCTATATGTGTCGGAACGTGACACTCCGATCCCCTACATGTGTCGGTACGTGACACTCTGATCCCCTAATTCTACGTGTCGATTCGTGACACCCGTCCCACTAATACTATGTGTCGGAACGTGACACTCCGATCCACTAATACTATGTGTCGGAACGTGACACTCCGATCCACTAACCTCATTCTATCCGTTCATCAAGCCTTCTCTATACCAAGGCATCACCAATCCCATTACTTTAATTCATCAAGCCTTCTTTTATACCAAGGCATCATCATTAATAACGTAGATTAAAGTTTCTTTCAAGATTTGGGATTCAATGGTTTTCATCATGCTTGTGTTATCAAAATCACATAATCATATTCATGCAAGCATACAATTAAGCATATAGACAGGTTTACAATACCACCAATACATATCATTCACTATTAAGAGTTCACTACGAATATCGTAAAAACCATAACCTACCTCCACCGAAGACTAGTGATCAAGCAAGAAATTCCCAAGCTTTTGTTCTTCTTCTTCCTCGTTCGACTCTCTCAATCGATCAATCTCTCTCTCTCTCTTTTCTTTCTGTTTTCTTATTCAAACCCTCTTTCTTTTACCCTAATTAGTATATAATTAAGTTTGAAAGATGGCATTAATAACCCACTAATTAACTTAAGGTTACCTCTTTTAACCCCCAAGTAATTAGACTTATTAATATTAACCCTCTAACTTTGTAATTAAGGAAAGAATAGTCCAAAATGTCCCTTAAAACGTGTAAAGAAATCCGATTCTGCCTGGGATTTGCGCAACCTGTGACGGCCCGTCGTGCCTGCGACGGTCCGTCACGCAGGTCGTCGCAGCCTCTTAGAACTCAAGTGGACTGTGACGGTCCGTCTTGCACTTCCGTCATGACGATCAGAGACTCGTTCCCTGTACCAAATTCTCAAAAGTTGAAGTGTTTTGCAACGGTAGCTCACGACCGTACGTCGTAGCTATGACAGCCCGTCCTGCAGGTCCGTCACAGATTACAGAGAGTCGATTTTCAGTACCCAATTTCAGAATTCCTAAGTATATTGAAACGAGACCCTCCGACGGTCCGTCTTGCCTGTGACGGTCCGTCGTGGGGTCCGTTGCCTTAGCCAATTTTCCAGAAATAAAATCTGCTGCTCAAAACGACTAAACAGGTCGTTACAATTATACAACTTTGCCACAACTTTAAGTATTTAACCAAAGATTGGCTCAAGCTAAGCACAGATGGGCTCAATACTATTTTAGACGACACAATCGTGAAGTCTTAATGGTTCATCCACTAATTCATGAGAGCTACATTAGTCCATTTGAAATTAGACAAGTTAAACAAGGCTACACACACATTAAATATGACATCTACTATTAACTGCAAATAACGATAGAATTTTTATTAAGGTTTAATTATAACTTTAACATCTAATAATAGTCAGATATGAAGTTTTTGAAGTCAATAAAATCAAATGCGGTTGAAAAGATTGGCAAGCACAATTTTTGAAATGTTTGCACTTGTACGCCCTTGTCATTGACCACCAAATAACTGTATAAAATGATGAGCAGTTTTCATCAAAACATAAGCAAGTCTTTTATTTACCTTTTTCACCAGAGAAGGGAATGGGGTTAATGGAACTTACTCCGGCGACGACTGACAACTGACGAGAGTTGAGAGATGAGTGACAAGTCGAGTCCGCATCGGCGACCAGCGTATCTGTAATCAGCATTACAGAGAGAGGCGAGTCGGTGTCTGTGTCGACGTATGTAAATATGTAATGTTGTCAAATTAGGGATTTATCATCAATTGATAGGAAATTTGAAATTTGGCCGAGTGGGAATGAGTAATTGGGCTAGGACTTTCGGTAGTTTGGCTGAGACCTAGGAATTCTGGGTAGTTGCATTGAGAATAATAGTTTGTGGGCTACTGAGATAGCCCGAATGGGAATGGGTAACATTTATAAATATACACAAACTTGGTTTTTCGATTACCAAAATTTTTAAATCTAAAGACCAAAAACAAAACCGGAGGACTCAAATATTAGAATTCAAAGTCGAAAGTAACCGAAAAACCAAAATCAAAATTTTAAAAAAATGATTTGATCGATTTTTTCGGTTTTAACCATATTATGCCCAACCCTATAAGTAGAGGAGGAAAAAATTTTCATTGTTTGAAAAACTGAAAAATGACTACCTTTTATAGCCATTTTCAGCAAGCAACGTGTCTATTCAGATAAATCTTTTCAAACACGGTTTATTCAAATAGTTGTATCTTTTTAAAAAAATAGCAACTTTTTGAAAAATGTATCTGTTGGAAATGTAATAGCTTTTTAAAAAGAATAACGACTTTCCAAAGCGTTATTGTTATATGTGAAATAATTATATTAACCAACTAATGTCCTGGATTAATTTATGATAGATAAGATTAACAAGGTTTATTTGATTAAAAAAATTAATTGAATAAATTTTGTCCAAAAAAATTATCAATCAATCACATCAATTGCCAAATCCGAAATCCAAGTCGAAACCGAGACTGAGCGATCATGACGGCGTGAGGGGGCACCTGCTTCTTTGCTCTTTAAGAAGTAAAGGAAGTGTTTCCCAATATAAGGATGACAATTTCTCTTACTTTTGACGATATCGGAGAAATGACTTTTCATTTGCATTTTGCAAAAGACTTTTCATTTTCCCTCACAATTGGTTCCCTTGCTTTCCAACTTTTCATATTTTTTTTATTTCCTTTTCTCATTCACACTTTGCTAAACCCTACAATACCCACATGAATGGGAAATGACTATTGTTAAAACATATGCATGAAAAACTTGTGCCTTGTAAGTAAGGGTTAATCGCATCTAGATAAGTAGGTTTCCCTTTAAACTTTCTTTAGAGAACATATATCGGATATACTCTATAAAACGGTAGATTTATATCTTTGAATTGTCGAGCTTTGATCTATACCTAGAAAACATAAGTCGCACAATCAACCCTTGAACTATTCTTAGTTCTCTTTTTTTTAATCGTTTCAGCCATGAACAGATCTCGGATAGTATGTGCTTAGAGAACCGGCCTTACAGGATTCTCCTTGAAGCGACTTACACTTCACACTTTAATAGGTGATTTCTAAATGTGTTATCCTGTAGATACACTATTTGATATACCCTGTATCAAACTTAGCAACCATTAAAAAGTTTTTATGCCGTCATCAAAGACTTTGACTTATCATGAGAATGCACCATAAAAGATTTTTTATAATGTTGAACCTTCATCAATGACTTTGTTTTATCTCCTTGAACCTAGATCTTGGGATCTCCAATCTTCTAGGAAAAGTTATCGCCACGATGACTTGTTCTCGGCCACAGTCCCGTTCCTGTTGATGATTTATCAACTCCCTCTCTAGTTAGGCCTTTTCTAAGTGGATCCGACATATTAACCTTTGACTTCACATAGTCAATTGTGATAATTCAACTAGAAAGTAGTTGTCTCACAGAGTTATGTCTTTTTCCTATGTGACGAGACTAGCGGTTATGCATAACGCTTGAACCCTTCCTATTGCAGCTTGACTATCACAGTGTATGAATAAGGGACCAATGGTTTGGGCCAAAACAGAATAACTTCTTAAATTTTTTGGAGTCATTCAGCTTCTTCAGCTGCTTTTCTAAGGCAATGAATATAGACTCCATTGTAGAGTGAGCTACACATGTTTGTTTGGATGATTTCCAAGATATTGTTCCTCCACCTATAGTAAAACGTATCCACTTGTGGATTTTGTTTCAGTTGTCCAGTAATCCAATTTACATCACTATATTTTTCAATAACTGATGAATATTTGTTGTAATGCATATCATAATTTTGAGTATCATCTATGTATCCAAAAACTCTCTTCATTGCCAACCAATAATTCTATTGGGATAACTTGTGTATCAACTCAGTTTATTGATAGCGAAATCTATGTCTAGTTGTGTACAATTCATCACATACAACAAACTTCCAAATAGGCTGGCATAGTACAATTTATACTGACTTTCACCCTTATTATTTGCAAGATGTAGGTTCAAATCAATTGAAGTCTTTACCCTTTTAAAATTCAAATAATTTATTTTTTCAAGTATCTTTTAAAAATATAATGACTTTGAGACAATGCTAGACCATTAGAAGTTTTGAGAATTTTAATTACGAATATCAAGCAACTCCTACATCTTTCATATCAAACTTACTAGCGAGCATACTCTTAGTAGCTTTTATATTGGCAATGTACTTTCTCATTATTAGCATGTCATCAACATATAGACATACAATGACTTTCTGATTTAGAGTATCTTTAATGTAAACACATTTATCATATTCATTGATCTTAAATCCATTTGAAAACATGGTTTGATAAAACTTTGCATGTCATTGCTTCGGAACTTGTTTTAGTCCATAGAGTGACTTAATAAGTTTGCACACTTTCTTTTCTTTACCATGAACTACAAAACCCTCAAGTTGTTCCATGTAAATTTCTTCTTCCAGCTCTCCATTTAAGAAGGTTGTTTTCAAATCCATTTGGTAGATTTCAAGACTTGAAGAAGAAGATCCAGTCCAAGCTAGAAGCATTAGCTCACCCTGAGATCCGGTATGATGAAGACTGGCTCGAATTACTGTTGAGTTGAAGTTGACGGAACGTTTGCTGCAATACACAATTAACAAAGAAGAAAACATACAAGTAGGGGGTCAGTACAACCACAAGTACTGAGTAGATATCATCGGCCAACTCAAAATAGAAGATAATATATATCAAGTAATATTATAAATCAACTATAAACTCAACATGTAGCAAGAACAAGTACTATAATCATCAACAAGTACCATCAAGTTCATCCATAAGGGCTCAAGCCTCCATACCATACTCATTTGGGAATTAAGTTTATTAGATTGAGTATATTTATCATCTTTCAAGATTCATTATCTTTATTCCTCTTGTGTCGGTACGTGACACTCCGATCCCCTACCACTATGTGTCGGTACGTGATACTCCGATCCCCTAATTCTACGTGTCGGTTCGTGACACCCGATCCCCTATATGTGTTGGTACGTGACACTCCGATCCCCTATATGTGTCGGAACGTGACACTCCGATCCCCTACATGTGTCGGTACGTGACACTCTGATCCCCTAATTCTACGTGTCGGTTCGTGACACCCGTCCCACTAATACTATGTGTCGGAACGTGACACTCCGATCCACTAATACTATGTGTCGGAACGTGACACTCCGATCCACTAACCTCATTCTATCCGTTCATCAAGCCTTCTCTATACCAAGGCATCACCAATCCCATTACTTTAATTCATCAAGCCTTCTTTTATACCAAGACATCATCATTAATAACGTAGATTAAAGTTTCTTTCAAGATTTGGGATTCAATGGTTTTCATCGTGCTTGTGTTATCAAAATCACATAATCATATTCATGCAAGCATACAATTAAGCATATAGACAGGTTTACAATACCACCAATACATATCATTCACTATTAAGAGTTCACTACGAATATCGTAAAAACCATAACCTACCTCCACCGAAGACTAGTGATCAAGCAAGAAATTCCCAAGCTTTTGTTCTTCTTCTTCCTCGTTCGACTCTCTCAATCGATCAATCTCTCTCTCTCTCTCTCTCTTTTCTTTCTGTTTTCTTATTCAAACCCTCTTTCTTTTACCCTAATTAGTATATAATTAAGTTTGAAAGATGGCATTAATAACCCACTAATTAACTTAAGGTTACCTCTTTTAACCCCCAAGTAATTAGATTTATTAATATTAACCCTCTAACTTTGTAATTAAGGAAAGAATAGTCCAAAACGTCCCTTAAAACGTGTAAAGAAATCCGATTCTGCCTGGGATTTGCGCAACCTGTGACGGCCCGTCGTGCCTGCGACGGTCCGTCACGCAGGTCGTCGCAGCCTCTTAGAACTCAAGTGGACTGTGACGGTCCGTCACACCTGTGACGGTCCGTCCTGCACTTCCGTCATGACGATCAGAGACTCGTTCCCTGTACCAAATTCTCAAAAGTTGAAGTGTTTTGCAACGGGAGCTCACGACGGTACGTCGTAGCTATGACAGCCCGTCCTGCAGGTCCGTCACAGATTACAGAGAGTCGATTTTCAGTACCCAATTTCAGAATTCCTAAGTATATTGAAACGAGACCCTGCGACGGTCCGTCGTGGGGTCTGTTGCCTTAGACAATTTTCCAGAAATAAAATTTGCTGCTCAAAACGACTAAACAGGCTGTTACAATAGATACCAATTTACCCATCGTTCGTCCTCGAACGATCAAAAGAAGAAAAACAATGGCGAAAAGGAGTACCTGAATCTGTAAACAGATGTGGGTATTTTTTTTTGCATATCTGCCTCCTTCTCCCAAGTAGCCTCTTCAACCGGTCGATTCTTCCATTGAACTTTGATGGATGCAATCTCCCTCGACCTCAATTTGCGAACTTCTCTATCTAATATAGCAACTGGTTCCTCCTCATAAGTAAAATTATCATCAAGCAAAACTGAATCCCAACGGATAATGTAGTTTCCATCTCCGTGTTATCTTTTCAACATGGACACGTGAAATACCGGATGCACTCCGGAAAGCCCTGGGGGCAAGGCTAATTCATAAGCCACCTCCCCTATTCGCTTAAGCACTTCAAATGGTCCAATATACCTTGGACTTAGGTTACCCCTTTTTCCGAACCGCATCACCCCTTTCATGGGTGAAACCTTCAACAAGTCTTGTTCACCTTCCATGGACTCCAAGTCTCTAACCTTTCGGTCTGCATACTCCTTTTGTCTACTTTGTGCCGCTAGAAGCTTTTCTTGAATGCACTTCACCTTATCTAACGAATCCCTCAAGAGGTCAGTACCCCAAGGTCTAACCTCAAATGCATCAAACCAACCAATGGGAGATCTACACCTCCTCCCATACAATGCTTCAAATGGAGCCATGTCAATACTGGAGTGATAGCTATTATTGTATGAAAACTCTGTCAAGGGTAAGAAGCTATCCCAATGGCCACCAAACTCTATCACACATGCACGAAGCATATCCTCCAACACTTGAATCGTTCGCTCAGACTGACCATCGGTCTGAGGATGAAATGCAGTACTAAGGTCCAATCTAGTACCTAATTCAGCATGCAATGTTCTCCAAAATTTAGAAGTAAACTGCGTACCTCTATCTGATATTATGGAGAGTGGAACTCCATGCAACCGAACGATTTCTGAGATGTAGATTTTGGCTAACTTCTCTGCATTGTAGGTCACCTTGACAGGAATGAAGTGAGCAGACTTAGTTAACCTATCAACAATTACCCAAATGGAATCAAACTTCCCCAATGTGTTTGGAAGACCAACCACGAAGTCCATTGCGATTCTCTCCCACTTCCATTCCGGAATGGGCATCCTCTGAAGTGTTCCTCCGGGCCTCTAGTGTTCATACTTTACTTGTTGACAATTTGGACATTTGGCAACAAAATCAACAATGTCGCGCTTCATTCTACTCCACCAAAAGTGTTGTTTTAGGTCACGGTACATCTTTGTTGCACCAGGATGTATAGAATATCCAGAACTATGAGCCTCTGTCAGAATAGTGGTGATCAAATCATTGATGCGGGGTACACATACCCTTCCCGTAATCCTCAAAACACCTTCCTCATCAATTATTGCTTCCTTAGCCTCTCCTCGCAATACTTTATCTCGAATTCGACCTAGTTTCTCATCATCAAACTGTTTTCCCTTGATCTTGTCAAGAAAAGAAGATCTTGCCTCTACACAAGCTAACAATCCTCCTTTCTCATTTATTTCTAACCTCATAAGGTCATTAACCAGATTCTGAACCTCTCTATCCAATGGGCGTCTAGAAACTTGCAAATGAGCTAGACTTCCCATGCTTCCGACCTTTCTACTTAAAGCATCTGCCACAACATTTGCTTTTCCCGGATGATACAAGATAGTGATGTCGTAGTCCTTCAGTAGTTCCATCCATCTCCTCTGTCTCAAATTCAAATATTTCTGAGTAAAGAAGTACTGTAGGCTACGATTATCCGTATAGACCTCACACTTAAGCCCATACAAATAGTGTCTCCATTGCTTTAGTGCAAATACTACCGCGGCCAACTCCAAATCATGGGTCAGATAGTTACGTTCATGCACCTTTAATTGCCTCGAAGCATAAGCAATCACATTCTTCTCTTGCATTAGCACTGCACCCAACCCAGAATAGGATGCGTCACAATAAACAATGAAGTTCTTACCCTATACTGGCAAGGTAAGGATAGGTGAGGTAGTCAACAAAGTCTTGATTTTCTGAAAGCTTTCCTCACACTCATCCGACCATAATAATGGAACATTCTGCTTATCAAGTTCGTCAATTGGGAAGCAATAGAAGAGAATCCCTTGACAAATCAGCGGTAGTAGCTAGCTAACCCCACAAAGCTCCTTATCTCTGACACATTAGTAGGTCTTACCCAATTTTTCACCGTCTCAATCTTAGATGGATCCACCATCACTCCATCCTTAGAAACCACGTGCCCCAAGAAGGACACTGAATCTAGCCAAAACTCGCACTTGGAGAATTTCGCATAAAGCTTCTTCTTCCTCAATAACTCTAACACCATTCTCAAATGCTCCTCATGTTCCTTCTTACTCTTGGAGTATATCAGTATATCATCAATAAACACGATAACAAAGAGGTCCAAATATGGCTTGAAAATCCCGTTCATCAAGCTCATGAAGGCAGCAGGGGCATTAGTAAGACCAAACGACATTACCACGAATTCGTAGAGCCCATACCTAGTTCGAAAAGAAGTCTTAGGCACATCCGTTGCCCGTATTTTCAATAGATGATAACCGGATCTCAAGTCAATTTTAGAGAAGACACAAGCACCTTGTAACTGATCGAACAAGTCATCAATGCGAGGAATGGGGTACTTGTTCTTTATAGTTACCTTGTTCAGTTGTTTGTAGTCTATGCACATCCGAAAACTCCCATCCTTCTTCTTCACAAATAACACCGGAGCACCCCAAGGAGATGCACTTGGTCTAATGAAGCCTTTGCTCAACAACTCTTGAAGTTGGGCCTTTAACTCTCTTAACTCTGCGGGAGCCATTCTATAAGGGGGTATAGAAATGGGGCGAGTACCCGGTTCCAAATCAATGCAGAAGTCTATATCCCTATCTGGTGGCATACCAGGAAGATCTGCAGGGAACACATCCAAAAACTCACGGACTACCGAAACTGACTCAATCGAAGATACTTGAGTAGTGTCATCCTTGAGATGTGCCAAGAAAGCTAAACACCCTTTACTAACCATTTTCTTAGCACGAAGAAAGGAGATGACACGCACCGGACTGGAAGTGTAGTCGCCCTCCCACACTAACGGATCTGCCCCAGGCTTGGCTAACGTCACAGTTTTAGCATTACAATCAAAAATCGCAAAATTCGGAGAAAGCCAAGTCATACCCAGAATTACATCAAAGTCACCCATTTCTAAAATAACCAAATCTACATAAGTGTTGCTCCCCACAAAATTCACCAAACAAGACCTATATACCTTTTCAACTATCACAGACTCACCCACCGGAGTAGAAACACGAATAGGCGTGTCAAGCAATTCACAATGTAAATTTAGACCATTAGCAAATGAGGAAGATACATAAGAAAATGTGGATCCAGGATCAAACAATACGAAATCCATGCAATCACAAATCAAAAGGTTACCTGTGATGACAGCATCTGATGCCTCCGCTTCAGATCTCCCAGGAAAAGCGTAACAATAGGCCCCATTACTTGTCTGTCCGTTGCCCCTACCATGTTGTGTTGTAGTGGCTCCAGTTTGCCCATCACCTCTGCCGTTGTGGTGACCACCATTACCTCGACCACCACGTCCTCCAGAAAAGCGGCCTCTACCATGACCACCTCTACCTCTAGCTATTGGGGGTCTGTAACTCTGTTTTGGACAATTCCTCCTAATATGTCCAATCTCCCCACATCCATAACACTCTCTGGAGTCAGGCATAGGTCTCTCGAAGTAGTGTTGACCGTTCTGAGGTGGACCCCCAACTACAGTCTGTAGTGAAGACTGAATTGGTCGAACTGAGTAACCTCCGGAACTCTGTCCTCTAGAGTAAGAACCATTAAACTCACCTCCCCTTCGAAACCTTTTTGATGTCGATGTCGTGGTGAAGTCATCTGGCTTCACTCCTTCCACCTCTATTACAAAGTCTACCACCTCTTGGAAGATGTTGCCGTAGCCGCTACCTGTAAGGTTGAAATCCGCAATTCTGACCTCAACCCCTTCACAAACCGGCGTATCCGCTCTTGGGGACTGAAACAGAGTTGAGTGGCATACCTGGATAATGCACAAAACTTAGCCTCATAGGCGTTAACCGTCATCCTTCCTTGCTCTAGACTCAAGAACTCATCCCTTTTTCTATCTCTCAAAGTCCTTGGGATATACTTCTCCATAAACAAGCTAGAAAATGATTCCCAAGTCATAGGTGGTGCCTCTGTTGGTTGACACTCAACATGTGACCGCCACCACATTTTGGCGTTCCCTCGAAGCTGATAGCTTACGAACTCAACGCCAAATCGTTCTACTATACCCATCTTGTGTAGTAGCTCATGACAATCAACCAGAAAATCGTAGGCATCCTCCGATTCTGCGCCCTTAAAGGCTGGAGGTTTCAATTTCAAGAACTTACCGAAAAGTTCATGCTGATCATTTGTCATAATAGGCCCAGTAGTCAGACGTGGAAATGTGCCTATTCCCAATGAGGCATCCATACGAGGAGCCCCAGCAGCACCATGTCGTATCTCTGAAACCGGAAATGTTGTTGCAGAAACCACTTGAGGTGCCTGACCCTGATCGGATAACCCGCTAAGATAGGCAAGTACCTGGTTGATCATCTCTGGGGTAGGTTGGGGTGGCAATTCCTCATTTTGCACTTGTTCATTCTCCCCTTCCTCACCCTCTCTTATCACCTCCTCGGCCGGTGGAGGAGTCACCGCCCTAGTATCAGATGGGCTAGGTGCTTGTCCTCTCCCTCTAGAGGACGTCCTCCCACGACCTCTTCCACGGCCTCTTGCCGCTGCTCTTCCTCGATCCACAGCCCCAGTGGCTGGCTCAGTCGTTTCTTGTCTTTCCGTTGTTGCTGCTGGTGCGGTCATTGCTCTAGTTCTAACCATCTGCAAAATAGAATGAAGATGGTCAGATAACAATTTGTATCACCTAGATACCAATTGGACTCAAGTAGTAGCACGAAAGAAGAATGAAAGAATGGAATTTTCCTAAAGTCTTATAGCCTCTCAAAGAAAAGTAAAGGCGTCCCCCTACCGTTCCTTAAGACTCTACTAGACTCGTTCTTGTGTGATGAGACTAATGAACCTAAGGCTCTGATACCAAGTTTGTCACGACCCAAAACCGAGCCGCGACTGGCACCCACATTTACCCTCCTATGTGAGCGAACCAACCAATTTAACCCTTAACATTTCAATGTCTATAAACAGAAAATAATGCGGAAGACTTAAACTCATTAATAAAACAATTCAAAACTATTATTATTATTATCCCCAAAATCTGGAAGTCATCATCACAAGAACATCTATGACCAAATTACTAAACTAAAAATGTCTAAGAAGCTAAAACAAATGAAAAGCTAGTCCATGCCGGAAGTCAAGGCATCAAGACTTGAAGAAGAAGATCCAGTCCAAGCTAGAAGCATAAGCTCACCCTGAGATCCGGTATGACGAAGACTGGCTCGAATTACTGTTGAGTTGAAGTTGACGGAACGTTTGCTGCAATACACAATTAACAAAGAAGAAAACATAAAAGTAGGGGGTTAGTACAACCACAAGTACTGAGTAGATATCATCGGCCAACTCAAAATAGAAGATAATATATATCAAGTAATATTATAAATCAACTATAAACTCAACATGTAGCAAGAACAAGTACTATAATCATCAACAAGTACCATCAACTTCATCCATGAGGGCTCAAGCCTCCATACCATACTCATTTGGGAATTAAGTTTATTAGATTGAGTATATTTATCATCTTTCAGGATTCATTATCTTTCTTCCTCTTGTGTCGGTACGTGACACTCCGATCCCCTAGCACTATGTGTCGGTACGTGACACTCCGATCCCCTAGCACTATGTGTCGGTACGTGACACTCCGATCCCCTAATTCTACGTGTCGGTTTGTGACACCCGATCCCCTATATGTGTCTGTACGTGACACTCCGATCCCCTATATGTGTCGGAACGTGACACTCCGATCCCCTACATGTGTCGGTACGTGACACTCTGATCCCCTAATTCTACGTGTCGATTCGTGACACCCGTCCCACTAATACTATGTGTCGGAACGTGACACTCCGATCCACTAATACTATGTGTCGGAACGTGACACTCCGATCCACTAACCTCATTCTATCCGTTCATCAAGCCTTCTCTATACCAAGGCATCACCAATCCCATTACTTTAATTCATCAAGCCTTCTTTTATACCAAGGCATCATCATTAATAACGTAGATTAAAGTTTCTTTCAAGATTTGGGATTCAATGGTTTTCATCATGCTTGTGTTATCAAAATCACATAATCATATTCATGCAAGCATACAATTAAGCATATAGACAGGTTTACAATACCACCAATACATATCATTCACTATTAAGAGTTCACTACGAATATCGTAAAAACCATAACCTACCTCCACCGAAGACTAGTGATCAAGCAAGAAATTCCCAAGCTTTTGTTCTTCTTCTTCCTCGTTCGACTCTCTCAATCGATCAATCTCTCTCTCTCTCTTTTCTTTCTGTTTTCTTATTCAAACCCTCTTTCTTTTACCCTAATTAGTATATAATTAAGTTTGAAAGATGGCATTAATAACCCACTAATTAACTTAAGGTTACCTCTTTTAACCCCCAAGTAATTAGACTTATTAATATTAACCCTCTAACTTTGTAATTAAGGAAAGAATAGTCCAAAACGTCCCTTAAAATGTGTAAAGAAATTCGATTCTGCCTGGGATTTGCGCAACCTGTGACGGCCCGTCATGCCTGCGACGGTCCGTCACGCAGGTCGTCGCAGCCTCTTAGAACTCAAGTGGACTGTGACGGTCCGTCTTGCACTTCCGTCATGACGATCAGAGACTCGTTCCCTGTACCAAATTCTCAAAAGTTGAAGTGTTTTGCAACGGGAGCTCACGACCGTACGTCGTAGCTATGACAGCCCGTCCTGCAGGTCCGTCACAGATTACAGAGAGTCGATTTTCAGTACCCAATTTCAGAATTCGTAAGTATATTGAAACGAGACCCTCCGACGGTCCGTCTTGCCTGTGACGGTCCGTCGTGGGGTCCGTTGCCTTAGCCAATTTTCCAGAAATAAAATCTGCTGCTCAAAACGACTAAACAGGTCGTTACAATTATACAACTTTGCCACAACTTTAAGTATTTAACCAAAGATTGGCTCAAGCTAAGCACAGATGGGCTCAATACTATTTTAGACGACACAATCGTGAAGTCTTAATGGTTCATCCACTAATTCATGAGAGCTACATTAGTCCATTTGAAATTAGACAAGTTAAACAAGGCTACACACACATTAAATATGACATCTACTATTAACTGCAAATAACGATAGAATTTTTTATTAAGGTTTAATTATAACTTTAACATCTAATAATAGTCAGATATGAAGTTTTTGAAGTCAATAAAATCAAATGCGGTTGAAAAGATTGGCAAGCACAATTTTTGAAATGTTTGCACTTGTACGCCCTTGTCATTGACCACCAAATAACTGTATAAAATGATGAGCAGTTTTCATCAAAACATAAGCAAGTCTTTTATTTACCTTTTTCACCAGAGAAGGGAATGGGGTTAATGGAACTTACTCCGGCGACGACTGACAACTGACGAGAGTTGAGAGATGAGTGACAAGTCGAGTCCGCATCGGCGACCAGCGTATCTGTAATCAGCATTACAGAGAGAGGCGAGTCGGTGTCTGTGTCGACGTATGTAAATATGTAATGTTGTCAAATTAGGGATTTATCATCAATTGATAGGAAATTTGAAATTTGGCCGAGTGGGAATGAGTAATTGGGCTAGGACTTTCGGTAGTTTGGCTGAGACCTAGGAATTTGGGTAGTTGCATTGAGAATAATAGTTTGTGGGCTACTGAGATAGCCCGAATGGGAATGGGTAACATTTATAAATATACACAAACTTGGTTTTTCGATTACCAAAATTTTTAAATCTAAAGACCAAAAACAAAACCGGAGGACTCAAATATTAGAATTCAAAGTCGAAAGTAACCGAAAAACCAAAATCAAAATTTTAAAAAAATGATTTGATCGATTTTTTCGGTTTTAACCATATTATGCCCAACCCTATAAGTAGAGGAGGAAAAAATTTTCATTGTTTGAAAAACTGAAAAATGACTACCTTTTATAGCCATTTTCAGCAAGCAACGTGTCTATTCAGATAAATCTTTTCAAACACGGTTTATTCAAATAGTTGTATCTTTTTAAAAAAAATAGCAACTTTTTGAAAAATGTATCTGTTGGAAATGTAATAGCTTTTTAAAAAGAATAACGACTTTCCAAAGCGTTATTGTTATATGTGAAATAATTATATTAACCAACTAATGTCCTGAATTAATTTATGATAGATAAGATTAACAAGGTTTATTTGATTAAAAAAATTAATTGAATAAATTTTGTCCAAAAAAATTATCAATCAATCACATCAATTGCCAAATCCGAAATCCAAGTCGAAACCGAGACTGAGCGATCATGACGGCGTGAGGGGGCACCTGCTTCTTTGCTCTTTAAGAAGTAAAGGAAGTGTTTCCCAATATAAGGATGACAATTTCTCTTACTTTTGACGATATCGGAGAAATGACTTTTCATTTGCATTTTGCAAAAGACTTTTCATTTTCCCTCACAATTGGTTCCCTTGCTTTCCAACTTTTCATATTTTTTTTATTTCCTTTTCTCATTCACACTTTGCTAAACCCTACAATACCCACATGAATGGGAAATGACTATTGTTAAAACATATGCATGAAAAACTTGTGCCTTGTAAGTAAGGGTTAATCGCATCTAGATAAGTAGGTTTCCCTTTAAACTTTCTTTAGAGAACATATATCGGATATACTCTATAAAACGGTAGATTTATATCTTTGAATTGTCGAGCTTTGATCTATACCTAGAAAACATAAGTCGCACAATCAACCCTTGAACTATTCTTAGTTCTCTTTTTTTTAATCGTTTCAGCCATGAACAGATCTCGGATAGTATGTGCTTAGAGAACCGGCCTTACAGGATTCTCCTTGAAGCGACTTACACTTCACACTTTAATAGGTGATTTCTAAATGTGTTATCCTGTAGATACACTATTTGATATACCCTGTATCAAACTTAGCAACCATTAAAAAGTTTTTATGCCGTCATCAAAGACTTTGACTTATCATGAGAATGCACCATAAAAGATTTTTTATAATGTTGAACCTTCATCAATGACTTTGTTTTATCTCCTTGAACCTAGATCTTGGGATCTCCAATCTTCTAGGAAAAGTTATCGCCACGATGACTTGTTCTCGGCCACAGTCCCGTTCCTGTTGATGATTTATCAACTCCCTCTCTAGTTAGGCCTTTTGTAAGTGGATCCGACATATTAACCTTTGACTTCACATAGTCAATTGTGATAATTCAACTAGAAAGTAGTTGTCTCACAGAGTTATGTCTTTTTCCTATGTGACGAGACTAGCGGTTATGCATAACGCTTGAACCCTTCCTATTGCAGCTTGACTATCACAGTGTATGAATAAAGGGACCAATGGTTTGGGCCAAAACAGAATAACTTCTTAAATTTTTTGGAGTCATTCAGCTTCTTCAGCTGCTTTTCTAAGGCAATGAATATAGACTCCATTGTAGAGTGAGCTACACATGTTTGTTTGGATGATTTCCAAGATATTGTTCCTCCACCTATAGTAAAACGTATCCACTTGTGGATTTTGTTTCAGTTGTCCAGTAATCCAATTTACATCACTATATTTTTCAATAACTGATGAATATTTGTTGTAATGCATATCATAATTTTGAGTATCATCTAAGTATCCAAAAACTCTCTTCATTGCCAACCAATAATTCTATTGGGATAACTTGTGTATCAACTCAGTTTATTGATAGCGAAATCTATGTCTAGTTGTGTACAATTCATCACATACAACAAACTTCCAAATAGGCTGGCATAGTACAATTTATACTGACTTTCACCCTTATTATTTGCAAGATGTAGGTTCAAATCAATTGAAGTCTTTACCCTTTTAAAATTCAAATAATTTATTTTTTCAAGTATCTTTTTAAAAATATAATGACTTTGAGACAATGCTAGACCATTAGAAGTTTTGAGAATTTTAATTACGAATATCAAGCAACTCCTACATCTTTCATATCAAACTTACTAGCGAGCATACTCTTAGTAGCTTTTATATTGGCAATGTACTTTCTCATTATCAGCATGTCATCAACATATAGACATACAATGACTTTCTGATTTAGAGTATCTTTAATGTAAACACATTTATCATATTCATTGATCTTAAATCCATTTGAAAACATGGTTTGATAAAACTTTGCATGTCATTGCTTCGGAACTTGTTTTAGTCCATAGAGTGACTTAATAAGTTTGCACACTTTCTTTTCTTTACCATGAACTACAAAACCCTCAAGTTGTTCCATGTAAATTTCTTCTTCCAGCTCTCCATTTAAGAAGGTTGTTTTCAAATCCATTTGGTAGATTTCAAGACCATATACTGCAGCTAGGGCATTTAACATCCGAATTTATTTAATCCTAGTCATTGGCGAGTATGTTTCAAAATAATTAAGACCTTCTTTTTGTCTAAAGCCTTTTACAACAAGTCTTACTTTATATTTGTCAATAATTCCATCATCTTTCATCTTCCTTTCAAAGATCCATTTTGAACCCAAGGGTTTGTTTTCCTTGAGGAAGATTAACCAACTCCCAAGTATGATTGCTTATGATTGATTCAATTTATCTATTGACAGCGTCCTTCAAATGTTGCTTGAAAGCATTGCTTCCTTGAATGTTTGAGGCTCACTTTGAAGAAGGAATGTTACAAAATCATATCCAAATGAAGTAGTTGTCCTTTGACGTTTACTACGCCTTGGACTCTCTTCATTGGTTTCATGTTATTTTGGTTCTTCTCGGGGTTGTTTAAACCCCCCACTAGATGACTCAAGTCTAGTTTTATAGATATGTTCAAGAAATTCAGCACTATCTGATTCCATTACCGTATTGTCGTGAATATCCGGATGTTTGAACTTATGAACCAAAAATCAACATGTCATACTTTTTGTAGCATATCTAACGAACACACAATCACCATCTTAGGCCATATATTTACTTGGACTTTGATAAGGCACCCCCACACTTTGATATATTTCAAGTTGGGTTTTCTACCTTTCCCTTTCTTATATGGAATAACACGCGCCTTTGAGTGACACACTCTATTGAGTATTCGATTTGCTGTATGGATAGCCTTCCCCCACAAGTTTTGTGATAAACCTGAACTTATAAATAATGCATTCACATTTCTTTTAAAGTTCGTTTTTTCCTTTCTGCAATCTAATTAGATTGAGGAGAGATTGGAACAGTAGATTGACGGATAATTCCATTTTCTAAAAATATTTCTGCAAATGGAGATTCATGTTCTCCACCTCTATCACATTTAATCCTTTTGATCTTTTCATCCAACTGATTTTTAACCACAGTTTTATATTGCCTAAATACATATATTGCTTCATCCTTTCCATTAGCATATAAACATAACAATATCTAGTGCAATCGTCAATAAAAGTTATGAAATATTATTTCCCACCACGTGATGGAATTGACTTCATGTCACAAATATCAGTGTGAATTAGTTCTAACGGAATTGAATTCCTTTCAACAGATTTATAAGGATGCTTAGCATACTTAGATTCAATGCAAATTTTACATTTTGATTTACTACACTCAAATTTTGTGAACACATTTAAGTTATCGGTTTTCGCAAGGTTTTGTGAGTTAGGTGTCTCAAAAGTTCATGCCATAAATAATTAGACTCAAGCAAGTAAGATGAATCATAATATTTATTCATAACAACTACAATTAGATTGAGTTTAAATAGGTCATCATCACTAAGGTACCCTTTTCCTACATACATATCATTCTTACTGACTACTACTTTATCAGAAATAAATACACCTTTGAATCCATTCTTAGTCAGAACTGGAATTGAGTTCTTTCTCAATTCTTGAACATACGAGACCTTGTTCAAAGTCACCACCTTGACTGATGTAATCTTTAATAGGACCTTGCCAGTTCCTTTCACCTTTGCAATAGGGAGATTGTCATAAACAAGTTCTCGTATGTAGGTGCTGGAATATATGATAAAATAATTTTTTGTTGGCACAAACATGGCATGAGGCACCAGAATCTATCCACATTCTCATGGAATTTTTAACCAAGTTACATTCTGAAAGCATTGCATAGAGATCGTTCAATTATCCTCATATACCAAACGCTCGCTAATAAGTACTGCATCTTCAGAATTGAAACCCTCCCACGGCATATAAGCTACTAATACATTTTTCCCCAAAGCAAGTTCGCCACCAACCGTAGCAGCACCATCCGCTAAAATTTGTCCCTTTTTAATGCATTTACCCCGAGGAACCCGGAATTTTTGATGCATACAAGTATTTTTATTGGAACGTTGATATATAACTAATGGAATGCTTAAAATATCTCCATTACCTGCTAAAAGAATCTTGTTAAGCCAAGTTTGATTGATCCTTCTTTTCTTGTCCTCCTTAGCAACTCGGCATTCAGTAGCCCTATGACCACATTTATCATAGTGAAGCAGCTTCCATCGAATTTTTTCTTAGGAGGATTGTTTTTTGGGCCAGATGCTTTCTTTCTTTTCTTTAATTTTGTGGGATATTCTACAAAAATATTTACCCCAAATATTGTTGAATTACCACGTGACCTCTATTTTGTAGCCTTATTATCCACTTTGATTGTCAACCTTACTATGAGATCTTCAACAGTCATCGCCTTGCGTTTATGTTTCAAGTAGTTTTTGAAGTCCTTCCACAATGGAGGTAACTTCTCAATAATAAAAGACACTTGAAATGAATCATTCACAATCAGTCCTACATTAAAAATTAAGTGAGTATTAAAGAAAAACTTAATATTTCTAACATAGACATTGAATAAATTTAAACCTTCAGCAAGGAGATCATGAATTCTGACATGCAGATTTTGAACTTAGTTGACGAGGGTCTTACTGTCTATCTTCTTAATGTCCAGAAACTTTGCCTCAATGAATTTCTTCATTGTGGCATCTTCTGTTTTGTACTTCTTTTTTAAAGTGTCCCATAGTTTTTCTTGAGGTTTTGACATTTCTGTACACATTATACATATAAATTGCAGTTCACTCAGAATATAATATTTATACAAAAAATCTGAGTCTGTCTATGCTTCTGTTACTAAGAATTGTTCTTTAGGTTGAGTATCATCCATTATAACAGGAACTTTCTCATTAATGAACCTCTATAGAGTCAAAGTAGTGAGATAGAAGAACATCTTCTGCTGGCATCTCTTGAAATTGACTCCAGCAAACATTCAAGGTTTCTCAGTCAGCGCTAAGGCAGCAGTTGAACAATTCTGTGCAACTGATGTTGTTGTAGTACCTACTGTTTCAGCACTTACTATTCCAACATTCAGTGACTTGAATTAGTAATTTTTTTCTGTCACAAATGTAAGATAATTTTAGTATTTGAAATACTAACTGTAAAGAACAAATCTTCACACAGACTATTTCTGATTTAATGATAAAGTTTTTATGTTCTTTTAATCTTTAATAGACTGAATTTTAAAAAATTCAAACAGAGTAAAAAATCATAAAGGTTTTAATCTCCAAAAACCTCAAATACAAAAACTTAATAAATTTCATAAGCTTGTTATTAACCTGTACTTATAAGTTTAGCAAAGCAGAAACAGAAATAAGATGAATTAGACATAAAACACAATAATCTGAGTCAATGGAATTTTTGTGTCTCCATAAGAAATTGAATCCACTCACTGTACCCGAGGTTATGGATTAATTTCTCTCAAGATAAAATGGATTAATCATGTTAAAGAAATAGCGGTACCTCAATTTTTTTTAATTGTAGCGAACATAACAACATGAACAAGTCACACACTTTCAGTCAATCGATACTTTGATTTTTAGAAAAAATATATCCATAGAAGGAAAAATTTTTTAGTGTTTAAAAAAAATGAATAATGACTTTCTTTTATAGCCATTTTCAGCAAGAAACGTGTCTGTTCACAGAAATCTGTTCAGACCTGTTTTATCCAAAAAGTTGTGTGTTTTGAAAAAAAATAACAACTTTTTGGAAAATATGTCTGTTGGGAATGTAACAGCTTTTCGAAAAGAATAACGACTTTTCAGAATGTTACCGTTATACGTAAATTAATTATGTTAATAACTAACTAACTAACATCCTGAATTAATTTATAAGATATAAGATTAACAGAATTTATTTGATTAACAAAAATCAGTCAAAAAATTTTGTCCAAAAATTTATCAATCAAATCATTTGTCAAATCCGAAGAAGAAGCCGAGGCCTACCAGCGACGACAACGGCTTGAGGGGACATCTTCTTCTTCGCTCTTTATTAAGTAAAGGAAATGTTTCCAAATATAAGGACAACAATTTCCCTTTCTTTTGCCGATATGGGAGTAATCACTTTTCATTTGCACTTTACAAATGACTTTTCATTTTCTCTCCAAATTAATTCCTTCACTTTTCAACTTTTCATTTTTTTTTTCCTTTTCCCATTCACACTTTGCTAAACCCAACATGTATAATGTATGGTCCAATGATGTGAATTTTAAGTAACGCTGAAAGTATCAATATCAAAAAATAATAACAAAAAAGAATAAGAACTACATTCTTGGAAGTCAATATAAGAGTGGACTTAATTTTCAACTTACCAACAAAAATTATTCATGGGTTTCCATTATCTAACACCTAAGTGGAACAACATTAACAAAAAAAAAATAGGAAAATCTTTGATCTGTTAAGATTAGTTTAAGACCATCCAAATCTACATCATAGTTAAGATCTATATAAACACCTAGTTTTTCTCCATTCTAAAACACAAGAAAAAGAAAATTCTAGTACTGAAATATAAATATTCTCAATGGGAAGCCAAATGAAGAAGCAATGGCCTTAATTTGCTTGTGCTTTAAAAATTTCCTTGATTGCCACATGCACTATGGCATATTCACCTTATTCTTATGAATCATCAGATTTAACATGTAACAACGCACCAACATTAGTAGCTAAAAGCGAAGACTACAAGGTTCCCTCAGTGCCAAAAGAGGAATATAAGGTACGTATTTTTTCCCAGATTACTACAAGTAGCCATCAATTTCAGAAGATAACTATAAGAAGGTGTCATCTGTTCTAGAGGTACCCTCGGTGCACAATGAGGAATACACAGTGCCTTCTTTGCCAAAGAATGATTTCTACAAGAATCCATCAGTTACAAAAGATAACTATAATAAACTGTCATCAATTTCAAAAGATAACAACTATAAGGAACCCTAGTTCCTAAAGAGAAATACATGATGCCTTCTTTACCAAAGAATGAATACAAGAAACCAACCGTTCCAAAAGATAATTACAAGAAGGTGCCAACTATTCCAGAGGTACCCTAAATGACTAAACGAGAATACAAGGTGTTTTCTTTGCCAAAAAATGACTATTACAAGAAACCATCAGTTCCAGAAGATAACTACAAGAAGGCTTCATCGATTCAGAGGTACCCTTAATGCCTAAACAAGAATACAAGATATCTTCTTTGCAAAATAATGACTATTAAAAGAAACCATCAATTTTTGAATATAACTATAGGAAGGTACCATATGTTTCAGAGGTATACTCAATGGCTAAAAAGGAGTTCAATTTGCCTTCTTTGCCAAATAATGATTATTACAAGAAGCCATCCGTTCCAGAAGATAATTACAAGCTGGTGTTTTATGTTCCAAAGGTACCTTCAGTGCCTAAAAAGTAATAAAAAGTGTCTTCTTTGCCTAAGGATGACTACTACAGGAAGACATCAGTTCCAGAAGACAACTATAAGAATGTATCATCAGTTTCATTAGATAATGTCTATAAGGTGCCCTAAGTACCTAAACAAGAATATAAAAAACTTCAAGAAAAAAGAAGGTGCCAACTATTTCAGAGGTACCCTTAGTGTCTAAACCAGAATACAAGATGGTGTCTTTTCCAAAAACTAACTCTTCAAGAAACCGTCACCTTCTCCATCACCACCACCTCTATATTAGTAAAGTTTTTATCCCTCATGTTCATATTTCAATGAAGGTCTTCTCCGGCCCAACATATATAACCAATAGGGTTCTCATATTATTATGAGTTCAAAGGCATGATATCAATGGCTATAACAAAAAATTATTTCTTTATTTATTTTATTTTTCTTCTCTTTCCTACTTGGAGTTGCAACTTTTGTTTTTATTTAAATTCTATTTTGTGTATCTAGAGATTTATGTATATTAAAAACATTATTTTGTAATTATTGAGAGTTTATATCTATACATTCACCTCTTCTTCAATTAATTGTCAATTAATTTCTCCTAAATTTAATAGCAAAATAACAACCATCAATGAGGATTCGGTGATTCCGATACCAAGAGTAGACTGGCCAACATTTCATGTTACCAAAACAAGAAGCAAAATAAAGAAAGAAAATAAAAATATTTGTATGTTCCATTATACGGTATAAAATAAGAAAAAATTACCTAAATTCAAAACTTATTTTACAATATTTTCTAAAATTTTCTATCATTTGAAAAATTACAAAAATTCCTACTCTCTCATATTATTGGATACATAGCATTACATGTGATATATAATTGGTCGGATACATCACTTTTGGCGATATATCAAGATATTGAGTGATGTATCTGAAATGGAGACGTGATGTAGCGTGACATTGAGGGATGTATCCGAAATCAGAACGCGATTTATCGGGACGCTTTTGGATGTATCGAGGTCAGCCAAATTTTTAACGTATTTCTTGCAATTTGTAAAAGAATAAAAATAGGATATTATTAACTCTTAGCACTACGAGATTTGTATGAAATTTTCATAAAAACGCGCTTCCTTTTAAAAATTTTGAGCTCATTTGATTCAATACATCATTGTCAACTATAAATCATTTTGATCTTATGACATATTATAAAAACATTTAAGCTTTGGTGTATATTTCTACTTCAAATATAAAAGTGTTTAACCACGGTTAATAGGTGGATTTAATTAGCGGCAATAAGGTCATTTTCCTAGCCTTTTACAACAATTTTACATGGTTTGTCTAGATACCATATAGTAAACCAAACATAAAATTAAATAAATGATGTTTGAAATAATAGCTTGCAATATATTATAACACTTAGTGATGCAACTTGCGAAGTATATATAATGATGAGAATTTTAAGTCAGTGCCCAAAGCATCAAAAGTATATATAAAAAATTGACAAATATTTATTAGGCCGATGAACAACTTTTTTCAAACTTACAAAAATTATTTAATAAAATATTCAATGTACCAACAAAAGGAAACAAGAACAACATTCTTCGAAGTCAATAAAAGATTGCAATTAATTTTTAAAAATTAGGTAAGTCAAACAATTATTAAGTGTATGAATTAATTTTCAGGGCTTTCTTTTATCTCAAGACCTAATTATTGGAATAAAATAAACCAAAAAAAATAACAAAATCTTTTATATGTTTGGACTATTTGATAAGCATTAGAACTCCTTGTTTCTCCATTCTAAAACACACACACAACAAAATAAATAACCATCTGACCATAAAATTCAAATATTCTCAATTGTAGCCAAATGAAGAAGCAATTGCTTCAATTTGTTTGTGCTTAGATATTTTTCTTGATTGCGACTTCTACTGTGGCATACTCACATTATTCTTATGAATGAACATATACAGCATACAATAAAGTACCTACCACAATGGCGAAAAGTGAAAAATTCAGCATACCCTCAGTGTCAAAGAATAATTTTACTATAGGAAGTCATCAGTTTTAAAAGAAAACTACGAGAAAGTACTCTCCTTTCCTGAACATGAATACAACGTACCCTCACTGTCTAAACAGGAACATAATGTGCCACATTTGTCAAATAATAATTACTACAAAAAATCATTAATTTTAGAAGATAACTGCAAGAGCCCACCTGACCCGCCTACTCATAAAAAATGCAACTTCTTTGCGAATATGGTGGATCTTTCACAAATGATAAGGCCAAACGAATATATCTTCTCTGCAAACACGAACAAGAAACTGGTCAACACTAGAAACAAGCAATATAAATACATTTAAACTCTCGAAATAAATCCTCAAAACTGATTCGAAACTTCATGTACACAAATCAATAACTATTTTTTAAAGATAGTATGATACCCCCTTTAGGTCCAAATCTGCTAAGAAAATATTTGGTCAAACTTCCATAAATTTTTATCACAACAGGTAGTAAATGTCAGTATCCCCCAAACAGAAGCCGAAAGAAAAAAGAGATCACATAAGAAATATACAAACTCAATAATGTGAAAAGAATATGAGAGTGACTTAAAAGATGGTCAAACCTATATTTATATCATTTTTAGATTTCCGAAGTATTTATCAAGGTAATAATAACTTAAATAAGTTAATGACTTAAAAAAGAGCTATAAACCAAAAGTAGGTTACCCGTGCTTTTTAAATATATGTTCTTAATTAATTTTTATTGAAAATAGTATAATTCAATTAAATTAATTATAAAAAAAAACTTAGAGAAAAATATTTCTATGAATATCATGAAATGCACGTTTTAACAAATAATGTTAATATTATAAATATAATGTCATAAAATTATTATAACATTGACTTAAAGATAATCTTTATCAAGTCTAACCTAAAAATTTATTGACTTGCAATGTGAAATATAAACTCAATACTACTAAAACAAATGAAACTAAAAATATAATATAAGTTTTAAATTAAAAAAAAATATACACAGTATTGTTATGTCAAATTTCAACATAATATACATAAATATGAGTTTTTTAGAAAAGAAAAATATTAATTTATTATCTATTCAATAATTAGTTCTACTTTTTAAAATTAGACTACTCACAAAATGCAAACAAAAAATACATAATATGAAAAATTGAATAGAATAACATGAAAAAGTTAGAAGGAAAAGAAATATAAATAAAAAAATAGAAAATATTAAGATAACAAAAATAAAATAATAAAAATAAACAAATATAGAAAAATAGAAATTCTAAATAAACAAAAGGAAGAAAAGAATTTAAAAAAGTTTTATATAATTACATGGTGTTATTACACATGATTCCTAACCCTCACATAGAAATTCAGGAATGTAATTACTACCCTTCAATTACACTCAATTCCTCCCTTTTCAATTGATCACTTGGTCTAGCAAACATGTATAAAAGTGTGTAATTACAATCAATTACACCAACTGTTAATTACATATGACTTTTCAAACAAGTCTTTAGGGTCTATCTGTAAAGCCACATTGGTAATTGGATATGATGCAACCATGTCTGACATGTTCGGTCGATCATGTAATTACTTGGCCAACATGTAACTTGGTGTAATTTTCAGGAGGTAATTACACTCTTAAATTTATAGGGGTGTGTTATGAAATGTAGTTAAAATACATAATGTAATTACAAGATGATTACTTTTTAATTTCTTTCCTTTATTTCTATTATTAGTTTTAACTTTAATTATTCTAATGATTTCTATAAGATAATTTTGTAATATATATATATATATATATATGCATATATATACATATATATACATACATACATACATACATATACATACATATATATATATATACATATACATACATACATACACACACACACACACACACACACACACACACACACACACACATATATATATATATATAAAGTTGAATATATATCCGCTTATGTGGCTGTCACGATCGGGGAGCACAACCTAGATGTAATTGTCGTCTTCGTTCTCAAAGAGGCCTTAGACTAGCCCTTAGCAGACATAATCACATATCATAGGTCGAGAAAATGAAAAAAATTTAAAACTTTTACGTAGTGAAGTATACTTAGAATTTTCATTTATCATATATGAAGTTTACATAGACTCCTCGCTTATGAAGTGTACATATACTTCTCATATATACAATATAAGCCAATTCATAAAGTTGTCTATTATAGTCTAACATATAACCATCTAATAGAGAATTACAAAGTTTAGGCATAGACCTTACAGTAGTATAATACGCCACATATAGGCTTACAACTAAGTCTCAACAGAAGGAAATAACAAGTGTCTTTAGGCATAGACAATACTAATGAAGATAGAAAATGACATCATCCTTGAACTTTGAGGATTCACCAACAACTTGGGATAAATATCTAAGTCTTCCTTATAATTGGCCTCGAAAGCTTTACAATGCCCTAAAATTACATATTTGTAGAATTATAAAGAATATGAGTTAGTACAAACCACATGTACTAAGTTTGGAAACATATGCAAGTAAAACTATTGAAATCATGTTTAAAGGGACATTTTGTTCAAAAGCATGCTATAAGTCACTTTGAAAGCCTTTTATGCACATGTAAGAGCATATACAAGTCAATGATCATAAGATCATGCTTAAAGGGAGATTATGTTACAAGCAATGTCTTCATTTCATATTTCATCATATCATGCATAATCATCATCGTATATATAACAATTTAGACCCATATCATGTTCTTCAATGAAGTCAACATTATATAAGATCATCATCATGTGAAGTCAACATTTGAATTTCGCTCATAATATAAGCACATAAGAACACCCTCTTAGGACTCCCTTCAAGGTCAACTTGTGCAATGGATAAGTAAAGTCCCATACCCTTACCTTCACTAAGTAGAACCCCTTAAGTCACCCTAGTTAAAGTTCATCTTTATTACTTCATTCATTTATTTTACTTTCGGGAACAATCACCTTAACCAAAATTAGACCATGTGAGCTTAATATGAAATCCGGTGTCATAAAACCCTACACTGAAAGAAAGTGCTCTATTTGCCAAGGTAGAACCAAAACATGAACATAGCATTCTAGGTGGATCCACTAACTAGTTTTCCTTTGGGGGCAACATAGTTAAGGAACTAGGAGATATGTATTGGAAACCCAATTTATGCGCAATAAAATTCTAGTCCCCATAATGAGAACCATTGCAAACCTACCTTCCCTCATTGGGAAGGGACACCTCTCATATATAGTTCGCTTGGTGCTAAGTTAAAGACCCTTTTTGAAATGTATTTAAGCTTTTCTTAATCATCAAATCTTAATATAGGACATAGGAGACTAACCCATTGTATTATCATTTCATTAGATCTTTAGCTATTGCATGAGAACATCCTTTCATTATATCCCATATTTTAGTGATATCATCACATCATAGTCATATCATAATAAGTCACACAAGACAATCACATTCAACCTTGTATGATCATATCTTAATCAAGATCTCACAATTCAACATATCCATATCTTACAATCATATTCATCGTATAATCATCTTCCTATTATATTCACATAATCACACTTCAATTGAACATCATCGTCAAGAATAAACCATTATTATTGAAGTAGAGAACATATAGTCATAGAAAGTCATGCCAATAGCTTCCAAAACGTCCTTCAATATCTTACCCTCTGTTCCAATATATTCATACATCAATTAATTCTTCATCATCATATAAAAGTGAATTAAAAAATTAAATATTCAATTCCCAACAACACTAATCAACTACAAGTCCAATTTATAGCAAGGGTTAGGGAAACAAATTCATTCATGGATTGTTTCACAGAACTAGGTCAAAGACTAAGAATTACAACAATTAACCAATAACCAATCATAACCTATCAATATAAACCAAATTAATTTAAACTTATATCAATTTAAAAGCCAATTCACAAAATTAAATGAAAACCCAAGTTTTACACAATTTAGAAACCAATTTTGTAGAGCCTCTTGGGGAAACATATTCAAACAGTGAATAGATTCCATACCTTAAGTTTCCTCGAATAATGATGTAGAAAACGTGAGTATTAGATCCCTAATAAATCTTGGACCTTGGTCATCAATGGTGGTCTTTGGAATAGAGAGAGAAAGTGTAGAGAGCAGTTTAGAAAATTGAGTTTGGAAAATAATGAGGTGTTAGGTTAGTTTAATGAATTACAAATATTTTATAGTCCCAAACTAACTTAATTAACCACACATTAAACCTTAATTAATTTATTAACTAATTATCTAATTAACCCTTACTTTGACCAAAATTTGGCAGTGAACCAAGGCTCCAATCGACGAGTCACGTCGATGGTCAGTTGACCAAACTACGGCCTGGTCATCTGTGGTTTTTGTCATAGACCTTTATTTTTAGGGATTATTGGGATATGTATAAGTATGAACCAACGAGATCCATCGATGGGTATTTTACCCAACGACGGCTCGTTGTTTGGTTCGTCGATTGCCACTGGCAAATGACAACTTTTAGGCTCAAATGTTAGGGTCCTCTTCAAGTACCCTTAGGCTGGTTAGTGGGGATTCGTACCTAGAAGTTTTGAGCCTAACACACTCTAATATATGTTTTAAAACTCTTTACCAAATTTGAGTGAATTTCGACTCGTATAACCACTTGAAATAAACCAAGGCACACTAGCTTATCTTTCACAAATCTCTAGACGTCATGGTCGTTTCTTGAGGTTTTAGTTCTAACACTTTCTAATTAGGTTGATTACATTAGTTTAGTCTTAGAAACACTGTTTTAGGTCTTAGTTATTCAAGTGAGGCTCTAGACTAAGTCATGGACTTTCGATGTTTTACATCATCCCCCCCTTGGGAGCATTCATCCCCAAATGACACCTAAATCCTTTTAATAGGAAGAGAATGAGACTCAATACTAGAAACCCAACCAACAAAATAGCAACAACATATGATCATTATGAGTTAAGGACCATAGGAGTACTTCAAAAGTCTACTCAACACATAAATATGGCATTACACATAGAAACTCAAATAACAATTTACCACATATTAAAGATCAACACTTCATATCACATAATGAGGAACTATCTTGTCAACATCAACATGAGATCAACATAAACATCAAGACTTACCATGCAAACCTTCTTTCAGGACAACATTAAACATGCTTACTGCCATTTATTGAAGGCAACTATACACATAACACAAATAAGTGCAAGTAATGTAAGTCATGAAAAACTCATTTTATCATGAACCTTAACAAAAATATGCACATACCTTGAAAATCAAGTCAAAATCACTTTATTCATGATTTCTTCATTTTGAGAGGAACTACTAACCTCAACTTTGTCTAGAATTTTGAGGAAAAAGATGAGGATTACAGGACTTCATACTGGCCTCGGCCTCCCATGTTGGTGATTTCTCCATATGACTTTTATGGAGGTCACCTCTTTGTTCCTCAACTTCTTGACTTGGCGATATAGAATTTCAACGAGAACCTCTTTATAAGAAAGATTGTCATACACTCCTAACCCTTAAATTGGGAGAATGGATACCAGGTCACTTATACATTCCTTAAGCATGTAGACATGAAATATGGGATGAACCGAGGCTATTTCACTTGGTAATTTCAACTCATAAGTAACCTTTCCGACCCGCTTCACTATCTCATAAGGACCCACATACCGGGGATTAAGATTCCTCTTTTTACCAAATCTCATCACCCCTTTCATGGGTGAAATCTTCTAGTAGACTCAATAAGCTACATCTAATTCAAGTCTTCTTATATTGCCGGCAAAAGAATTTTGCCGACTATAGGATGTTTTCAACCGATCTCTTATCATCATATCCTTTTATAATGCCTCATACATTATCTCGGGATCAAGGAGTGAAGACTCACCTACCTCAAATCAACCAACTGATGACCTAAACCTCCTACCATAGAGTTCTCCAAATGGTGCCATGGAAATACTCGAATGGTAGATATTATTATAGGAGAACTCTATCAATGGTAGGTGATCATCCCAATTACCTTTGAACTCAATAACACAAGCTCTTAACATATCCTCTAGGGTTTGGATGCTACGTTCCTCTTGACCATCCGTTTGAGGATGAAAAGTGGTACTAAGTTTCACTTGAGTACCTATCCCCTTTTGAAAAGACCTCCAAAATGAGAAGTGAATTGAGCACATCTATCCAAGATGATGGATAAGAGATCCCATGCAAACTCACAATCTCATTAAGGTACAACCTTGCATATTCCTCCACCAAATAAGTAGATTTGACGGGAATAAAGTGGGTAGATTTCGTCAATCTATCAACAATAACCCATATTTAATCATTTTGCCTACGAGTTCGAGGAAAAACCTCTACAAAGTCCATATTGATATCTTCCCACTTCTAAGTAGGGACATTCATCACTTGAGTTAAACCATCCAATCTGTGACGTTCGGCCTTAACTTGTTGACAATTAGGAATTTAGCCACAAAATCTACTATATCTATCTTCAAACAATCCCACAAATATACATCATGAAGATCACGATACATTTTGGTGTCACACACATGAATGGAATATCGGGAACCATGATCCTCTTCCAAAATTTGTCCCCTTAGACCATCTACATCCGGTACACACAATCTACATTGGGACGTAAGTACCCCATCCCATTGGGAGAATGCTTCATTAAACTTGCTAACAACTAATTCCTTCAATTCCATCAAAGAGGATCAAGGTGTTGCTTAGACTTCACCTCCACCACTAAAGATGATTTGGAGTTATCATGCACTATATATATATATATATATATATATATATATATATATATATATATATATATATATATATATATATATAAACCAATTGAGCCAATCTATAAACCTCTTTAACTAACTCTTTATATCATCGGGAGCATGGGCTAAATTACCCATTGACATTCGACGTAGAGCGTCCGCAACCATATTGTCCTTGCCGGGGTTGTAAAGAACACTCATTTCATAATCCTTCAAAAGTTCCATCAATCTTCTTTGTCGGAGATTCAACTCCTTTTGAGTGAACACATATTGAAGGATTTTGTGGTTCGTAAACACATCCACATGGACACCATATAGGTAATGCCTCCATATTTTCAAAGCAAACACTTTAACCACTAATTTAAGGTCATGAGTTGGATAGTTCTTGTCATGCACCTTTAGTTGTCTAGATGCGTATGCTATTACCTTACGGTGTTGCATGAGGAAACAACCCAAACCTATTCGAGAAGCGTCATAATACACTATAAAAACCTTGGTGCCCTCCGATAAAGTCAACGCCGAAGCAGAGGTAAGCTTATCTTGTAACTCTTTGAAACTTCTTTCACAAGCTTTCGACCATTCAAACTTAACTTTCTCTTGGGTTAAGGTTGTCAAAGGAGAAACAATGGATGCAAACCGATTAACAAATCTCCTCAAATACCTGGATAAACCCAAGAAACTTTGAATATTTGTTGGAGTCAAAGGTCTGGGCCAATTCTTAACCGCTTGTGTTTATATTGGATCGACCTCTATAACCCACTTGGGACAATTTGACCAATAAATGCAATCAACCTCAACCAAAATCAACACTTACTATATTTAGCAAAGAGCTGATGTTCCTTGAGGACTTGCAATACTATACTCAAATGATTCATATGTTCATCCTCACTTTTAGAATATACCAAGATATCATCAATGAAGACAGTTACAAAAGACTCAAGGAAATTCTGCAACACTCTATTTATGAGGTCCATAAAAGTCGTGGAGGCATTGTTTAGACTAAAATATATAACTAGGAACTCATAATCACCATACCTAGTTTGAAATCCATTTGAGGTATATCTTCACCTTTCATCCTAAGTTGGTGATATCCCATTCTCAAATCAATTTTTAAAAAGTAGTTTGCCCCTTGTAGTTGATCAAACAAGTCGAAAATCCTAGGGAGAGGATACCTATTCTCTATGGTAACCTTTTTAAATTGTCAGTAATCAATGCACATCCTAAGGGACTCATCCTTCTTTTTCACAAACAACACTGGAGCACCCCATGGAGAAATACTAGGTTATACGAAAACATTGTCTAGTAAATCTTTGAGTTGAGTCTTCAACTCATTTAATTCGGCTAGAGCCATCCGATAGGGAGGAAATGAAATGGGATTCGTATCCGTTAATAAGTCAACAACGAATTTTATTTCCCGTTCAGGAGGAATCCCAAGTAAGTCTTCCGAAAAGACTTATGGAAAATCCTTCAATACGGGGGCCGACTCTAAAGGAGAAGCTTGGAATTCTTGTGTCACGACCCAAAACCGAGCCGCGACTGGCACCCACACTTACCCTCCTATGTGAGCGAACCAACCAATCTAAACCCTAACATTTCGATATAATATCAACAGAAAGTAATGCGGAAGACTTAAACTCATTAATAAAATCAATTCAAAACTATTATTATCCCCAAAATCTGGAAGTCATCATCACAAGAACATCTATTCTCAAATTACTAAACTAAGAGTATCTAAGAAAGCAAAAACAAATAAAAAGCTAGTCCATGCCGGAAGTTCAAGGCATCAAGACTTGAAGAAGAAGATCCAGTCCACGCTAGAAGCATTAGCTCACCCTGAAGATCCGGTGTGACGAAGACTGGCTAGAATTACTGTTCAGTTGAAGACGATGGCACGTTTGTTGCACTCCAAAAATAACAAAGAAGAAAACATAAAAGTAGGGGTCAGTACAAACACAAGTACTGAGTAGATATCATCGGCCAACTCAAAATAGAAAACAGTATATATCAATTAATATCATAAATCAACTATAATACTCAACATGTAGCAACAACAAGTACTATAATCATCAATAAGTACTACCAAATTCATCCATGAGGACTCAAGCCTCAATACCATACTCATTTGCGAATTAGGTTCATTAGATTGAGTATATTTATCATCTTTCAAGATTCATTATCTTTCTTCCACTTGTGTCGGTACGTGACACTCCGATCCCCTACTACTATCCTTGTGTCGGAACGAGACACTCCGATCCTCATATACTAACCTGGTACCGGAACGTGGCACCCGATCCATATTCTATCCTGGTGCCGGAACGTGGCACTCCGATCCTCATTCTATCCTGGTACCGGAACGTGGCACCCGATCCATATTCTATCCTGGTGTCGGAACGTGACACTCCGATCCTCATATACAATCCTGGTACCAGAACGTGGCACCCGATCCTCTATTTCTATCCTGGTACCGGAACGTGGCACCCGATCCTCTATTTCTATCCTGGTACCGGAACGTGGCACCTGATCCCCTAATTCCTCAAGCCTTCTTTTATACTAAGGCATCATTATTCTCATTATATAATTTATCAAGATTTCTTTTATACCCAGGCATCATCATTCTCATTATATAATTTATCAAGCCTTCCTTTATACCAAGGCATCATCATTAACAAGTGAATTAGGGTTTCTTTCAAGATTTTGGATTCAACAACTTCATCCTGCTTAGTTTATCACAATTATATAATCATATTCATGCAAGCATACAATTAAGCATATAGAAGGGTTTACAATACTACCAATACATATCATTCGCTATTAAGAGTTTACTACGAATATCATAGAAAAACCATAACCTACCTCCACCGAAGATTAGTATTCAAGCAAGCAAATTTCTCCAAGCTGCGTTTCTTCTCCTCCCTCGTTCGATCCTCTCTCTCTCTCTCTTTGTTCTTTCTATTTTCTTTATTCAAACCCTCTTTCTTTTACCCTAATTAACATATAATTAAGTGTAAAAGATGACAATAATACCCCACTAATTAACTCAAAGTTACCTCTTTTATCCCCCAAGAAATTGAGTTATTAATATAACCCACGAAATATATAATTGTAGCAGGAATAGTCCAAAACGCTCCTTTAAAACTTAACCAGAAATCCGACTCCGACTGGGATTACGCAACCTGTGACGGCCCGTCGTGCCTGCGACGGTCCGTCATGCAGGTTCGTCAGAGACTCGATTTCTTTAAGGAGTCTGTGACGGCCCGTCGTACCTACGACGGTCCGTCCTGCACTTCCGTCACGACTTTCAGAGAATCGTTCCCTGTACCAAATTCTCAAGAGTTGAAGTGTTTTGAAACGGGGGCTCACGACGGTTCGTCGTACCTGTGACGGTCCGTCTTGTAGGTCCGTCACAAAGTTCAGAGAGTCGATTTCAGCACCCAATTTCCTATTTTCTAAGTGTTATGGAACGAGACCCCCTCGACGGTCCGTCGTGCCCATGACGGTCCGTCGTGGGGTCCGTCGTATCAGCCAGTTTTTCCAGAAATAAAATCTGCTACTCAAAATGACTAAACAGGTCGTTACAATAGATACCAATTTACCCATCGTTCGTCCTCGAACGATCACAAGAAAAGAAAAAGGGCGAAAGGGAGTACCTGAATCTGTGAACAGATGTGGGTATTTTGCTTGCATATCAACCTCTTTCTCCCAAGTGGCCTCTTCAACTGGTCGATTCTTCCATTGAACTTTGATGGACGCAATCTCCCTCGACCTCAACTTGCGAACTTCTCTATCTAAAATGGCAATAGGTTCCTCCTCATAAGTCAAATTCTCATCAAGCAGAACAGAATCCCAACGGATGATGTAGTTTCCATCCCCATGGTATCTTTTCAACATGTACACATGAAATACCGGATGCACTCCGGATAGCCCTGGAGGCAAGGCTAATTCATAAGCCACCTCTCCTACTCCCTTAAGTACTTCAAATGGTCCAATATACCTTGGACTTAGTTTACCCCTTTTACCAAACCGCATCACCCCTTTCATGGGTGAAACCTTCAACAAGACTTGTTCACCGTCCATGAACTCCAAGTCTCTAACTTTTTGATCCGCATATTCCTTTTGTCTACTTTGAGCCGCTAAAAGCTTTTCTTGAATAGATTTCACCTTCTCCAAGGAATCCCTCAACAGATCAGTACCCCAAGGTATGACCTCAAATGCATCAAACCAACCAATGGGAGACCTACATCTCCTCCCATACAATGCTTCGAATGGAGCCATATCAATACTGGAGTGATAGCTATTATTGTATGAAAACTCCGCTAAGGGTAATAAGTTATGCCAATGACCACCAAACTCTATCACACATTCACGAAGCATATCCTCCAACACTTGAATCGTTCGCTCAGACTGACCATCAGTCTGAGGGTGAAACGCAGTACTAAGGTCCAACCTAGTACCTAATTCCGCATGCAATGTTCTCCAAAACTTAGAAGTAAACTGCGTACCTTTATCTGATATGATGGAGAGTGGAACCCCATGCAATCGAACGATTTCTGAGATGTAGATTTTGGCTAACTTCACTGCATTATAGGTCACCTTTACCGGAATGAAGTGAGCGGACTTAGTTAATCTGTCCACAATTACCCAAATGGAATCAAACTTACTCAATGTCCTTGGAAGACCAACCACGAAGTCCATTGCAATTCTCTCCCACTTCCATTCAGGAATGGGCATTCTCTGAAGTGTTCCTCCGGGCCTCTGGTGTTCATACTTTACTTGTTGACAATTTGGACATTTGGCAACAAAATCAACAATGTCGCGCTTCATTCTACTCCACCAAAAGTGTTGTTTTAGGTCGCGGTACATCTTGGTTGCACCAGGATGTATAGAATATCCAGAACTATGAGCCTCTGTAAGAATAATGTGGATCAAATCATCAACACGGGGCACACATACCCTTCCCCTAATCCTCAAAACAACTTCTCCATCAATTATTTCCTCTTTAGCCTCTCCTCGCAACACCATATCCCGAATTCGACTTAGTTTCTCATCATCAAACTGTTTTCCCTTGATCTTGTCAAGAAAAGAAGATCTCGCCTCCACACAAGCCAAAAATCCTCCCTTCTCATTTACTTCTAGCCACATAAAGTCATTAGCCAAGTTTTGGATTTCTCTAGACAATGGGCGTCTAGAAACTTGCAAATGAGCTAGACTTCCCATGCTTCCTGCCTTTCTACTTAAGGCGTCTGCCACAACATTAGCCTTTCTCGGATGATACAGAATAGTGATATCATAGTCCTTCAGTAGTTCCATCCATCTCCTCTGTCTCAAATTCAAATCCTTCTGAGTGAAGACATACTGTAGGCTATGATGGTCCGTATAGACTTCACATTTAACCCATACAAATAGTGTCTCCATTGCTCTAGTGCAAATACTACCGCGGCCAACTCCAAATCATGGGTCGGATAGTTACGTTCATGCACCTTTAATTGCCTCGAAGCATAAGCAATTACATTCTTCTCTTGCATTAGCACTGCACCCAAACCCGAATAGGATGCATCACAATAAACGATGAAGTCCTTACCCTCTACTGGCAAGGTAAGAATTGGTGCAGTAGTCAACAAGGTCTTGAGTTTCTGAAAGCTTTCCTCACACTCATCCGACCATACAAATGGAACATTCTGCTTAGTCAAATTCGTTAATTGGGAAGCAATAGAAGAGAATCCCTTGACAAATCGGCGGTAGTAGCTAGCCAAACCAACAAAACTCCTTATTTCTGACACGTTTGTGGGTCTCACCCAATTCTTCACTGTCTCAATCTTAGATGGATCCACCATCACTCCATACTTAGAAACTACGTGTCCCAAGAAGGACACTGAATCTAGCCAAAACTCACACTTGGAGAATTTGGCATAAAGCTTCTTCTTCCTCAATAACTCTAACACTATTCTCAAATGCTCCTCATGTTCCTTCTTACTCTGTGAGTATATCAGTATATCATCAATAAATACGATCACAAAGAGATCCAGATATGGCTTGAAAATCCCGTTCATCAAGCTCATGAAACCAGCAGGAGCATTCGTAAGACCAAAAGACATTACCACAAATTCGTAGTGCCCATACCTAGTTCGAAAAGCAGTCTTTGGCACGTCCGTTGCCCGTATTTTTAATTGATGATAACCGGATCTCAAGTCAATATTAGAGAAGACACAAGCACCTTGTAACTGATCGAACAAGTCATCAATGCGAGGAATGGGATACTTGTTCTTAATAGTTACCTTGTTCAACTGCCGGTAATCTATGCACATCCGAAAACTCCCATCCTTCTTCTTCACAAATAACACCGGAGCACCCCAAGGAGATGCACTTAGTCTAATGAAGCCTTTGCTCAACAAATCTTGAAGTTGGGCCTTTAACTCTCTTAACTCCGCGGGAGCCATTCTATAAGGGGGTATGGAAATGGGGCGAGTACGCGGTTCCAAATCGATGCAAAAATCAATATCTCTATCCGGTGGCATACCAGGAAGATCTGCAGGGAACACATCCAGAAACTCACGGACTACCGAAACCGACTCAATTGGAGGTACTTGGGTAGTGTCATCCCTGAGATGTGCCAAGAAAGCTAAACACCCTTTACTAACCATTCTCTTAGCACGAAGAAATGAGATGATACGAACCGGAGTGGAAGTGTAGTCGCCCTCCCACACTAACGGATCTGTCCCAGGCTTGGCTAACGTCATAGTTTTAGCATTACAATCCAAGATCGAAAAATTTGGAGAAAGCCAAGTCATACCCAGAATTATATCAAAGTCAACCATCTCTAAGATAACCAAATCTACATAAGTGTTACTCCCCACAAAAGTCACCAAGCAAGACCTATATACTTTTTCAACTATCACAGACTCACCCACCGGAGTAGACACACGAATAGGTATGTCAAGCAATTCACAAGGTAAATTAAGACCAATAGCAAATGAAGAAGATACATAAGAAAATGTGGATCCGGGATCAAACAATACAGAAGCCATGCAATCACAAACCAAAAGATTACCTGTGATAACAGCATCAGATGTCTCCGCTTCAGATCTCCCAGGGAAAGCGTAACAATGGCCCCCATTACTTCTCTGTCCGTTGCCCCTACCATGTTGTGTTGTAGTGGCTCCAGTTTGCCCATCGCCTCTGCCGTTTTGGTGACCACCATTACCTCGGCCACCACGCCCTCCAGAATAACGGCCTCTACCATGACCACCTCTACCTCTGACTATGGGAGGTCTGTGACTCTGCCTTGGACAATACCTCTTAATGTGTCCAGTCTCCCCACATCCATAACACTCTCTGGATTCAAGCATCGGTCTCTCGGAGAAGTGTTGACTGGTCTGAGGTGGACCCCCAACTACAGTCTGTAGTGAAGACTGAATTGGTCGGGCCGAGTAACCTCCTGAGCCTTGCCCTCTAGAGTAAGAACCATTAAACTCACCTCCCTTTCGAAACCTTTTTGATGTCGATGTCGTGGTGAAGTCATCTGGCTTCACTCCCTCCACCTCTATCACGAAGTCTACCACTTCTTGGAAGGATTTTGCCGTAGCCGCTACCTGTATGGCCGAAATCCGCAATTATGACCTCAACCCTTTCACAAAACGGCGAATCCGCTCTTGTGGACTGAAACAAAGTTGGGTGGCATACCGGGATAATGTACGAAATTTAGCCTCATATGCATTAACCGTCATCCTACCTTGCTCTAGGCTCAAGAACTCATCTCTTTTCCTATCCCTCAAAGTCCGTGGGATATACTTCTCCATAAACAAACTAGAGAATGATGCCCAAGTCATAGGTGGTGCCTCTGTTGGTTGACACTCAACATATGACCGCCACCACATTTTGGCGTTTCCTTGAAACTGATAACTCACGAACTCAACACCAAACCTTTCTACGATACCCATCTTGTGTAGTAGCTCATGACAGTCAACCAGAAAATTGTAAGCATCCTCAGATTCAGCACCCTTGAAGACTGGAGGTTTCAAATTCAAGAACTTACTGAAAACTTCATGCTGATCATTTGTCTTTATAGGCCCTGTAGTCAAACGAGGAAATGTGCCTATTTCCATTGAGGCATCCATGCAGGGAGCCATAGTAGCCGCATGTTGTACCTCTGGAACCTGAGGTGCTGGTGTAGAAAACACTGGAGGTGTCTGACCCTGATCAGATAACCCGCTAAGATAAGCAAGAACCTGATTGATCATCTCTGGGGTAGGTTGGGGTGGCAATTCCTCATTCTGCACTTGTTCATTCTCCCTTTCCTCACCCTCTCTTATCACTTCTTCAGTCGGTGGAGGAGTCACCTCCCTAGTATCAGATGGGCTAGGTGTTTTTCCTCTCCCTCTAGAGGACGTCCTCCCACGACCTCTACCACGGCCTCTTGCCACTGTTCCTCTTCGAGCTACAGCCCCAGTGGCTGGCTCAGACGTTTCTTGTCTTGCCGGTGTTGGTGTTGGTGCAGTCGTTGCTCTAGTTTTAACCATCTGTGAAATAGAATGAAGATGGTCAGATACCAATTTGTATCACCTATATACCAACTGGATCCAAGTAATAGCATGAAAGAAAGAATGAAAGAATGGAATTTTCCTAAAGTCTTATAGCCTCTCAAAGAAAAGTAAAGGCGTCCCCCTACCATTCCTTAAGACTCTACTAGACTCGATCTTGTGTGATGAGACAACGAACCTAATGCTTTGATACCAAGTTTGTCACGACCCAAAACCGAGCCGCGACTGGCACCCACACTCACCCTCCTATGTGAGCGAACCAACCAATCTAAACCCTAACATTTAGATATAATATCAACAGAAAGTAATACGGAAGACTTAAACTCATAAATAAAATCAATTCAAAACTATTATTATCCCCAAAATCTGGAATTCATCATCACAAGAACATCTATTCTCAAATTACTAAACTAAGAGTATCTAAGAAAGCAAAAACAAATAAAAAGCTAGTCCATGCCGGAAGTTCAAGGCATCAAGACTTGAAGAAGAAGATCCAGTCCAAGCTAGAAGCATTAGCTCACCCTGAAGATCCGGTGTGACGAAGACTGGCTAGAATTACTGTTGAGTTGAAGACGATGGCACGTTTGCTGCACTCCACAAATAACAAAGAAGAAAACATAAAAGAAGGGGTCAGTACAAACACAAGTACTGAGTAGATATCATCGGCCAACTCAAAATAGAAAACAATATATATCAATTAATATCATAAATCAACTATAATACTCAACATGTAGCAACAACAAGTACTATAATCATCAATAAGTACTACCAAATTCATCCATGAGGACTCAAGCCTCAATACCATACTCATTTGGGAATAAGGTTCATTAGATTGAGTATATTTATCATCTTTCAAGATTCATTATCTTTCTTCAACTTGTGTCGGTACGTGACACTCCGATCCCCTACTACTATCCTTGTGTCGGAACGTGACACTCCGATCCTCATATACTATCATGGTACCGGAACGTGGCACCCGATCCATATTCTATCCTGGTGCTGGAACGTGGCACTCCGATCCTCATTCTATCCTGGTAACGGAACGTGGCACCCGATCCATATTCTATCCTGGTGTCGGAACATGACACTCCGATCCTCATATACTATCCTGGTACCGGAACGTGGCACCCGATCCTCTATTTCTATCCTGGTACCGGAACGTGGCACCCGATCCTCTATTTCTATCCTGGTACCGGAACGTGGCACCCGATCCCCTAATTCCTCAAGCCTTCTTTTATACTAAGGCATCATCATTCTCATTATATAATTTATCAAGCCTTCTTTTATACCCAGGCACCATCATTCTCATTATATAATTTATCAAGCCTTCCTTTATACCAAGGCATCATCATTAACTAGTGAATTAGGGTTTCTTTCAAGATTTTGGATTCAACAACTTCATCATGCTTAGTTTATCACAATTATATAATCATATTCATGCAAGCATACAATTAAGCATATAGAAGGGTTTACAATACTACCAATACATATCATTCGCTATTAAGAGTTTACTACGAATATCATAGAAAAACCATAACCTACCTCCACCGAAGATTAGTATTCAAGCAAGCAAATTTCTCCAAGCTGCGTTTCTTCTCCTCCCTCGTTCGATCCTCTCTCTCTCTCTTTGTTCTTTCTATTTTCTTTATCCGTACCCTCTTTCTTTTATCCTAATTAACATATAATTAAGTGTAAAAGATGACAATAATACCCCACTAATTAACTCAAAGTTACCTCTTTTATCCCCCATGAAATTGAGTTATTAATATAACCCACGAAATATATAATTGTAGCAGGAATAGTCAAAAACGCCCCTTTAAAACTTAACCAGAAATCCGACTCCGACTGGGATTACGCAACCTATGACGGCCTGTCGTGCCTGCGACGGTCCGTCATGCAGGTTCGTCAGAGACTCAATTTCCTTAAGGAGTCTGTGACGGCCCGTCGTACCTACGACGGTCTGTCCTGCACATCCGTCATGACGTTCAGAGAATCGTTCCCTGTACCAAATTCTCAAGAGTTGAAGTATTTTGAAACGGGGGCTCACGACGGTTCGTCGTACCTGTGACGTCCATCCTGCAGGTCCGTCACAAAGTTCAGAGAGTCGATTTCAGCACCCAATTTCCTATTTTCTAAGTGTTATGGAACAAGACCCCCTCGACGGTCTGTCGTGCCCATGACGGTCCATCGTGGGGTCCGTCGTATTAGCCAGTTTTTTCAGAAATAAAATCTGCTACTCAAAACGACTAAACAGGTCGTTACATCTTGGTCCTTAACCCTCACAATATGCTAGAGACATCCCTTAGAAATTGTCACATCCCGAAACCACTACCTAGAAGTGAGGGGCAATCTTGGAATGCAACAGACATACTTGACCTCTCGGAGGTCTTGTACAAGCCCTTACATATCGTTTATCGCATACACATAGTGAAAAATAGTGCAAAAATTAAAACTTTTCACAAAATGTATCATAGTATTTAAAAATCACCTTCATATAAATTAATAAGAAATAATAAGTCTCTATCTCATCAAACTTATGACACAAGAATACTTGGGACACGACCCATTTACAATACTAATATAGAAATATTTAGTCTATTATTATCCTTCTTATAGAAAATATAAAAGACATATATGCCCTCAAGTCATATGAGGACATACTTCAACTTCTTTTGAACGATGCTACGAACCAAGTGTTCCTTTCCAAATGCTCCTCACCTACCAACAACTATAGAGATAGGTAAAGGCATGAAGTTAGTACAACCACATGTAGTAAGTATGACATGATGCATGAAAATGATGAAAGACATTTATCCAAAATGTGAATTCTTTTAATTTAAAAATCAAATTACAATCATAAGAAAAACATTTAACAACTTAGAAACATATAAGACAACTTTAAGCAATTTAACATATTTATGGAAGCACTTTATAGTACAGTGAAGTCCTTTACTGTTACAGTGAATTACTTTTTCTTCACTTTTAACTTCTTCTAGAATGTAGTCTCCTCACTAAAATTTATCCTAAGACCCACTTAAGCAACACAAAGAGAAACTGCCCATATAACCTCCCTAAGCATACCTAAATGACCGTCAAGAACACTAATAATAAGTGACATACGCACTTCAAGACATCAAACATATCATCATATATATAATATGACATTTCCTCATCAAAGGCTATCAAAAGATTTACTTAAGTATATCAAGAATATAACGTCCAAGTTTGACCTCTTCAATAGTACCTAAATAATCCTTTGGACTTCCTAAGATCGGATCATGTCCATATAATCAACATATTCCCTAACAAGAGTCATTCTTAAGACTCTTCTAGGTAGGATACGAAGTGACCATTCTTATACGCCCTTCCACTTTAACTAGACAACCCTTAACAACTCTAGATAAGTACTTATTCCATTTACATACTTCATAACATAAGTAATTAGTTCATTAATTCATTAAGAGACCCATACATCACATTAAGGACATTCAAATAAAGGTCTTACTCAAGACCTAGGGACTCAAACTAACACCTTCAAAGCCTATTGTGCAATGTCTAGATAGTGTCCTATACCACCACCTAAACTTCATAGAACTTCTTAATGCTAGTAAGTATCCCACATGATGAGAATAGGCAATAACCGACATAGACCATGATTGCTAGTCATGGATTTCGGAGTTCTAACCTACTCCGATGAGGGTGTTCTACTTGACAAGGGTAGAACTAGGATGCATCCCATGTTGGAACATGGTTAAGGAATATGAAGGGCTTTTATGCACTTTAGTATCATTCTCAAGTAGAGTTAAATTGTACAGTAGTCTCATTCTCAAGTAGAGCTACTTGCCATAACATAATCACTCGGTGTTAGACTTGGTTCTCATAGAGTAATTGACATCAAAGGATCACATGAAGAGGTTCCTTACCTAGTTAATAACCTAATCACATTCACCCTACCAAAGAGGTCCACTAGGGCTACCTTTAAATGGAGACTAAGATAGCTCATTATAACTTTCCTAAGGATTAATATGATGTCGTTCCAGCCAATTAACCTTAAGTCCACCATTTCCTTGCATGAAGGATACCATTACAGCTCTCGACTTCAACATTTATAACATAATCTTTACCACATACATGACCTTCTTAACATCCTCTAAGGTCTCACATATCTTTCATTGATACATGAAAAGGGTACACTAAGATATCAAGTCAAGATATATCATAATCTCATAACATTCATTCATACATTAAGTAAGGGACAAAAGTCTACCAAACAAGACATTACATTCTTTCACCTTATCACATATAGCATATAATTCTTTAAAATGCTTAGGATGACCCCTTAACATCTTTATGTCACCCTATACTCAAGTAGGAACAAGCATGCATCAATTCTAAGACTACACATATAAGCACATAGTCCTATTCTAAAATGATCACCTACATAACATCAATATAACACATATACTTTCACATTAATTAACATGTAGATAAATATCATCATGCTTCACATAATCAACTACACAAATATCAACATTATTTCAAGTAGTGCCAACAAGGCCATGATCATCATATTACATAAAGTAATGCTGACATGGCCACATCAATTGCAAGTAAATCACATAACACCGCCACCATAAGTGAAAAATACCAATCACAACATAATTGAAGTATAAACAACATCAAAATAAAAGGATAGGACATCGTACCACCAATCGATCCTCAACACCTTAATTCGATGCTAAATCATCCAATTCAATTCTATAAGGCCCTCACCACTTACCATGAACAATTATTTAACATAAAAACTATAATAATCAATGAAATATGTCAATTCAATGAATATTCATCAATCTAAGATTACCTATATATTAATTGAACACAATTAGTATATCATTAGAAAACCTATAAAAATATACACCACAATTCATAAACATTAAGTCAATATCAAGTAACATATAACTTTGTCTTGACCAGAGTCTAGACACAGACGAGACCGGTTTCGGTAACCTCTCACAGGTCGCAGATAATCCTACATACATCATCGTTACTTCATCTAGGTTAATTTTAGCGGAAAATTTGAACTTTTTGTTACTTAACATTCATATAAGACATTTTACTTAAAATCATAAACATTCACAATCAACTATACAACATTAAGATTATTAAATGAAAGAAATAGTTCCATACTGCATTAAGTGTATACTTGCCAAAATGACACCAATACAATGTCTGAAATAAGATGAGAAAGAAATGTTAATGGAACATACTCCATTAACTCAAACCTATATCTCATCTAGAATATAATTAGCAAGCTTCCTTGAAAGCATGAGGGATGAATGATCCCGTCCGAATAATTTCAGCGTCGACCTGTAAGCTCTAACATCGACCTGTGCATGCACCTAAAAATGTGGAGTTGTATTGGATTATTACACAGTTGTAGTAAGTATGGGTATATGCAAGCACACACCAAGGATATGCATGATTAATCAGAGCTCTTTCCTATCGATATGAATTATGGAAAGTCAAGTCAATGCACTTGCCTATTTTAGATAAGGAAAGTCATGCCATGAGAGTAACATGCATCATCATACTTATCATTTTGCAAATAGCACATAACATATTACACATATCATATCACATAGATCATATCATTCTTTCATATGCCTGAGACCTTGGAATCATGGACTTGACATTAGGAATTCCCAAAATGAGGGCTCAAAATATGGGACCTCAACTAGGGAGCCTTCTTTAACAAACATAGATTCTGGTTCATTCATTCATTCATACTTTATTTTCACTCTTTCATATACTAGTGCAGCCACCAGTCATACCTATGATGTAGTTTAAGACTATCATCGGGTTTGCTGTGAAATGATCAAGAATAACATAGTGTTATTACTTAAGTCTAGCTCACCTCTTGATTATCTTATCCTAACACCTTTGGTATCATTCATTTCATTATGTGCATTCGTTGAGGCTGGCCTCATTCTTGCTTTGTGAAATTTAACCTTTACCGGCATAGATCACCTGAGCATCATGAAATCCAGTGTGTAATCCCCACACCAAAAAGAGGTTGATTCACTAGCCAAAGTGAAGCAAAACATGCTAGATTATATAGGGAATTAAATATTGCTATATCCTTATATTGACAATATAGGTTCAAAGACTAGGATATATAAGGAGACCAATACCTGGCATTCTATTCTCATCTCATGAGAGTTATGTGAACCTCCGCCCTTCCCGAAAGAAGGCTTCACCGCTCATAGCTAGCCTATCGATGCTCAGTATAAAGTTCCATTACATTCAACTCATACATCATGGAAGTTGGCTTCTAGCATGAGGATATCATAGCTCATTAGATGATTTCTCATTTCATCATTAGTATTAAGTATGCATTAACTTCAATACTTTCATAAGAGTGTTCATAGAGACTGGTCTCTTCATTATCTTTACACTCTCATAGGTGAGTACATTTTGGTAACATTAACTTAGGCTCATTTGAGATTGCGCTTATCTTTCACATTATCCTCTAATCATATTGTCACCTCATTCATCAACTTTAACACATTTTCTTTTCATAATTACTCATCCCTTCACGTGAATGTTCATTTCATCATATGTCAATGCACTTGGCCATTTAGCGTGTTTCACACTCTTACATAACCCTTCTAGGGTTACATCATTTTATCACATACATCTTAGGCTCACCTAATTTTGAACGTATGCTAGACTTATGAGTCCACACATACAAGCCATGAGGCTTCATTCATAGTTTGTCTAAGTGATTCATGTTTACCCAAGATTATGTAGTACAAGACTTTTGCATCTTGTAGATATGCCAAGGTATTGATTTCGATCATTAGAGGCAGCATTGATGAAATATTTGTTTACAAATGACTTATGTCTCAATACGGAATTGGGAAAGGGAACCCGATTTCGAATCCCTTGAACAACACTTAATCTTATTTTAAACTTGATAATTGCATTTTTCAGATTTGGGATACCCTAGTTCGATTCCCATCAACCCCATAATACTTCTTTCTTGTTCTCCTCTCCTTTTTCATTTTAAGTCAAGGAGGTTGTGGGTTCAATCCCCCACAAGATCATTATTTTTCGTTTAATTTATCTCATAACTTTCTCACCTATCCATGAGGTTGTGGGTTCAATCCTCACTCTCAACATTTATTTTCTCCTTTATGTTGCTCCTAACTCTCTCATCCATTCAAGAGGTTGTGGGTTCAATCCCCACTCTCCAAATTTTATTTTCTCCTTTATTTTTTTCCTAACTCTCTTATCCATTCAAGAGGTTGTGGGTTCATTCCCCACTCTCCACATTTCATTTTCTTCTTTATTTTTCTGTTAACGCTCTCATCCATTCAACATGTTGTGGGTTCAATCCTCACTCACCACATCTATTTTCCTTTCATTTTTATCATGAAATTATTATGTAATTTTCATTTGGTGAGATCATGGGTTTAATCCCCAATGACATCAAATCTTAAAACAAAATTAAAAACATAGATAATTTTCCTCATCTTTTGTCGAGACTCCAAATTTCCAGAAATTTCTAGCAAGCTGGAAATTTGTGCTCTTCCAATCCATTTTCCTCTCAATCTTTTGTTAATTTTTTTAGCTTTCATGTAATGATGTATTGGGTTCAATCCTTAGTTATAATTTATTTTTCATTCATTTTTCATTGCATTTTGTACCTCTATTTTTGGCCGAACCCAACCTACTAAATGCTGGAAATTTGTTCACTATTTTCAGGTTCTCTTTATCATCATTCATACGTTAATTCTTAAGTTATTTCGTGGGTCATTTGGTGCATATTTATGTGTAATATTTTTATTATTATATTAAGACAAGCATTACCATTAAATCCAGCAACGTTACACCACTTTTACACCTCATGATTTAAACAAACATTCGCACATAAAATTCAATCATAAAAACATATCATTTTTAAGGCTTAAAATCAAAAATCATGTCACAGCATACACATACATTTTTCACAAAATTTCGGCAGACATACTTCGTCGTTCATACATTTTCGAACTCATTATCACGAAAATCACACTTCATACCTGATCGACCAGCAAACATACCAACCTAAGATAAGTGATAGGAGCTCATGACAGGGAACATGTAATGGGGAACAATCGTAGTTTCGAAATAGAATTACCTAAATCTTAAGGGTCTCTTGGGAAAGGGACCAAGAGCAAGAAAACTCATACCTGATTTTAACGTTATTCAACACTTGAACTTGCTGCCCAAAACTTCTCCAAATTCACGTCCAATCCCGAAACTCACACCTTACCCGACTAGCGTATTACGTTTTTCTTAACGTTTTTGGATTGCTTTCTCGTTTGTGTTTTGCGTGCAAGTTCTTCAAGTGTGAAGAACTTTTGTTTTCTGATTTTTTTTCTCACGTTTGGAAGCCAGAAAGAAAGTGTGAAATGAAAGAGAGAATAGAGGTGAAGGAGAGAGAAATAAACGTTAAAGAGGTGAGCGACTTAGGATTAGGTGAAGTAGTTTAGACTTAGTAAACTAGGACTATTTCAAACTTTCCAAATCTGATTTAATAATTTTAGGGAAATGACCATAATTCCCTTAAAAATTCAGATTCCAAACCTTAATCTAATTTAATTAAATGTTGATTACGTCGAGGTTCGAATCAGTGACGTCCCCATCGCGAAAATGGGTCCCTCCGGGTCGACCCAACGCAAACCGCCCCATTAATTAATTAATTAATTAATAATCTGATTTTCCTTTTTATTAAATCAGTATTTAAATATTAATTAATTAATTAATTCACCAATAGAAATAATCAAGTTAAATCATTGCTCCCACCAAGGTTCGAACCGGGGTGGAGCAACATTTATTCTCAATGAGCAATTTTGGCCCTTTGTATAGAAAATTCCCCACCACCTTATTAATTAAATAATTAATTACATATTTAGGGTAATTAAGATACTACCCTTATCCTGGAAAAAGACAATTTTATCCCTACACCGTCCAAACTTAAGCTTTTCCCTTTATAAGTGCAGTGAAGACTCATCCGACTATATCTTCATATTCGAGAGCCCTTCTTGGCTAAAACATCCTTTCCTAGCTGAAATAACGCCAAAAGTTTGTTGTCTTGGCTGTAGCAAGGGTTCAGAGGTCAGGTTCTACGCGCATCAATCCGTGTGAACTCACTCTAATCGTAGGCATTCTAGACAAATTAAGCATTACTTAGCATATCCATTTTTAGGGTTGTTACAAATTTAGTACAAAATCTAGGGTTCATCCAATTCATAGTTTAATAGGTAATTTAGTTTAAAATAATCAATACAATATCAATTTAATCATTATTCAATGTTTAGAAATCATTAATGCAAGAACCCATGGTAGAATCATGAAATTGAACAATTTAACTTGAAAACTTTAGAAAACATCTTGAAAATCGAGGCTCCTTGATGAAGAGAGTTTAAAGGATAAAAATCCATACCTTGATCAATCTAATTCTTTACTTTGATGAAGAATCTCCACTCTATTCGCCACTTTAAGCCCCTGAGTTTGGACTTCAACGGAGTCCAAGGGAGAATTCTAGGAATTTTGGGTTTTTGATTTGGAAAAATGAAATCTTCTAATTGTTAAACACTTATATTATGTTTAAAAATACCCAAGTAACCCTGAAAAACCTCCAAACAACTTATTTGTAAGTGGGGTCAAATTTCAACTTCACCTCTAACTTAACAGTGAAGCTGCATAGAACATAACTTCACAGAAAGAAGCGCCATCGACGGCCCGTCCCTTGACCAACAGACTGTCCTGTTGGTTCGTGGTCTAGGACTGGGTCGGGTCTTTGGCGTCTTCTTTCCCACGACTAACTCCCATTCGATTATACCCAACCAACGGGGCGTCGATTAAGCCACTGGGCATCAACTACTTCCACGGTTTGGGCTGTCTTGGGCAGCCTTGAAACCAGGTTTGGGTCCTTCCTCTTGAATTACACATAAACACATAATACCACATAGGAGGCACATAGGTGATGTAATCGTCGAATGTGTTAGTCGTCCCTTGACATTTGACTTCCGATACACCTTAACTCTTAAAAACTTCCTCAATACCATATAATAGACTTATTTAGGACCTTGAACCATTATGACCAACATTTTAGGCTCTAGTTAAGCTAAGTCACTTTTGGGGTCTTACAATCTCCCCCACTTAGACAATATTCGTCCTCGAATGACACTTGCCACTCTCTGAACACTTGCAATAATAGAGATTTAGCTAGCAGCTCATGAACATACCATATAACACATAACCATGAAGAAAACATCAATTTCACATAGCCAAGAGATTCACAACACAACAAGAAACTAGAAGACAATTATATAACTCATTATGCTACAAACTCACATGCTTCATTCAGATTAACAAAAACTCATTTTATATTCAATATCATGCCTATATACATCAGTTCTAACCACATTAAAACAATTTTAGACAAAAGAATCAATTAGTCAAATTTTCAAAAATTTAACAGTGAGCAGGGAAAAACATTACACTATTTAGGTCATTTTTTTTCAAAAATCCATCTTTTACTCAATTCATGATATAAACATGCTAATATGCAAAGTAACACCATATAAACACATCTTACAATATAATCATAGCTTCATAAAATAAACAATGCAAGAAGTTAACGAAATTCAATTTCAACAAAACTCCTAAACACCATGCACATACAACATGCTTCTATATCATTCTACCCATCTTCTAACCATAATCCCCCACTTAGAAGGAACTCATATCTCTAGAAAGAAAACCAAGGACTTACCCTCATCATTCTCATCCGGCTTTGATCCTCTTGCCCGGAGTGCATAGAAATGCCTCGTTGCTTGAACGTCATCGTTTGGATAATTATGAGCAACTTGCTTACTCTGTCTTTCTCTAGCCGCAATGATAAGACAATCTCTCACCTTATGATCATTCTTCACACAACCAAAAAAACAACAAGTACCGGCTGGACACTTCCCATAGTGCTGCTTTCCACAAATGACACATGAAGGCTTTTCATTTTGAGAACCACCCCTTCTCAAATTTCACCTTAGCACTCCTAGGTTCTTTTTGAGTTTGAGCCCTCTTCTTAACTCTAGTGTTTTCATGTTTACTACCACCCCTTCTAAAGTTTCTATTCATCCTCTTAAGTTTAGACTCTTCAATTGATTGTGCATACACCATGAGTCTAGCTACGGTCATATCATCATGTAACATTGTCGTACGACATTCTTCCCTTACTAAGTAGGTCACACCCGTCACAAAATGACTCATTTGATCCCTAGGATTTGATACAAGTGAGGGATAATACTTGGACAACTTAGAGAACTTCAAAGAGTATTCCTCAACACTCATATTGCCTTGCTTGAGATTGATAAACTTATATACCTTAACTTCCCTCATCTCAAGGGAAAGTACTTACCAAGAAAAACTCTTTTAAATTCTTCCCACGAAATAGGATCCGACTCCTCCGGCCTATTGCCTTTCCATTGTGTGTGCCACACTTCAGCCACATCTTTCAGTTGAAACATAGCCAACTCCACTTTCTCCCTAGATGTCACTACCATAGCATGCACTCTCTTGTACACCTCATCTATAAAATCTTGGGAATACTTTCCCACCTTAGAGAGAAGAAAGATAGGAGGATTCATACTCAAAAAATCTCTCAACCTAGAGGTCATAATGCTCTCCACCACAGTAGCCCTAGGCACCATACTCAGATTCACTTGAGTAGTCATGGCTAGGGCTAAAGCAAGCAAAGCCTGTCTAATATTACTATTACTCAACTCCGGGAAATCATCACCTCCACTCACAATAGGGACTTGATCACCTTGAGCACCTTGAGGAACTTGCTCAACTTCCTCAACTTGAGGCGGATTCTCCTCTTACACCTCATTCTTTTCAACTCTCCTAGCTGGTGTCCGCCTCGTATTCATCTTCCTTGAAACATAAGGAAAACCATAAGAAAAGAGTACTCATAACTTATACTCTATGGCACGACATAGGAGTAGAAAAGAAGGGAAACTGTATTGTCAAATAGCCTCTCGCCCATAGATGTGTCACGACTCACACCGATGGTCAAGACTCTACTAGACGTGACTTGACGAGACTTTTCGATTCCTAATACTACTTTCACAACCTATGCTCTAATACCATGTTTTTCACATCCTGAACCACACAAGAGAAGTTAGGGGCAATCTCGGATTGCAACCGGCATACTTGACCTCTCGAAGGTCTTGTACAAGCCCTTACATATCATTTATAGCATAAACATAGTGAAAACTAGTGCAAAATTAAAACTTTTCACAAAACATATCATAGTCTTTAAAAATCTCTTTCATATAAATCATAGGAAATACTAAGTCTCAATATCATCAAACATATGACACAAGAATACTTGGGACACGAGCCATATACAATACGAATATAGAAATACTTAGTCCATTACAATACTTCTAATACAAAATATAAAAGACATATATTTCCTCGAGTCAAATGAGGACATACTTCAACTTCTCTTGAATGATGCTACAGTTCAAGTCTTCCTTCCCAAATGCTCCTCACCTACCAACAAATATAGAGATAGATAAAACCATGGAGTTAGTACAACCACATGTACTAAGTATGACATAATGAATGAAAATCATAAAAAAAGACATTTATTAAAAAATATGCATTCTTTTCAGTAAAAAATTATATTAAAATTAAAAAAACAACATTAACATCTTATAAACATATAAGATAACTTTTATGCAATTTAACATATTTTTGTAAGCACTTTACAGTAGCTTCACTTCACTGTACAATCAAGTCCTTCACTGTTACAGGGAAGTACTTTCTCTTCACTTTTAACTTCTTCTAGCATGTAGTCTCCTCACCAAAAGCTTTCCTAAGACCAACTTAAGCAACAAAAAGCGAGACCACCCATACAACCTCCCTAAGCATACCTAAATGACCTCAAGAACACTTATTCTAAGTCACATACACACTTCAAGACATCAAAAATATAAACATATAGATAATATGACATTTCCTATTCAAAGACTATCAAACGACATACTTATGTAGATAGAGAAGATAACGTCCATGATTAACCTCTTCAAGACTACCTAAATAATCCTTAAGACTTCCTATGTTCGGATCATGTCCACATGATCTATATCTTCCCTAACTTGAGTCATTCTTAAGACTCATCCGGTCAGATAAAAAGTGACCATTCCTATTCCCCCTTCACACCATAACTAGACAACCCTTAACTACTCTAGATAAGTAGTTATTCCATTTTTATACTTCATAACATAAGTCATTAGTTCATTAGTTTATTAAGAGACTCATACATCACATAAATGACATTCAAGTAATGATCTTAGAGAAGACCTAGCGAAGGAGCCAATACGATTATGTGATGTATGAAGTGCCATAACATGCCTAGCCAAATCAAAGACAAATAAAAATGTGTCATATGAGTGCAAGTGACATGTTTTGACTAATCAAATATCATTATATCACTTAATTAAATTGGTCAAAGGGAGTGACTCGTCATCACAACTATTACATTCTATATATAAATAGGTGTCCATGTTGTTAAGAAAAGATACAATCATTTCAACAAGTAGATAGAGAGAGAGTGAGCTCGTGGATCAAACAGTACAAATTTCTCTAATAGCCTATAAGTTCAATTATACTAACACTCAAGTTCACCAAAACAACTAAAGAACAAGATCGTCGGATTCAAGAATAAACTCAAATGACTTTGAAGTAAAGATCAAGCAAGAAGCCTTCTAATCCAAGTATAAGTCATGAAGAAGTCCATTATGATTCAATATTAAGCTTAGAATTGTCATGACTCAAAGTATGAAGATATCACGTCATGATGACACCTAATAACAACCAACCTATAGGTAAGTCACACCCATAACACATAATCAGTAGAAACGAGCAATCACGTGAAAGAGAAGAATGTGGAGAATAAATAAAAAATAGAGAAAGAAAGAGAAACAATATATACATATAATACCCTACAATGTGGTATAGTCGAGTCATTTATTACAAAAGGAGTGCAAGATAAATACAAATAGATAGAAAATTTTCTGTGAATACAAAATAAAGATTGGTCTAGTCAAAGTAGAGAGAGATTGGAAAAACCTAACAATAGGAGCTCACCTTATGTCTTTAAGCATAGTTGTTATGCATGAGATACACGTCAATACTAAGAGCTTATACTATGATATGCCCGGCCCAGAAGTGTAGTATGAGTACTAGTGACAATTCAAAGTACATCCTAGATGTGACATGACGTAATAGATCTCGAGAGACCCTACACAAGCTAGTGGACACACGAATACAAGAAATATATAATAGAGAAAAATAGAAAGCCCATACAGTAAATAGTTTTGCATAATGCACTAGTACATGAAATGTACAAAGTAAGAGGGACGTACATGAAAACATGCAAATGTGATCATAGAGGACATAATAAAAAATATGATATGCATGACCAAGAAACTTTTTATAGAAATCATGTGAAGTAGAATCGTAAATCGTGAACCCAGTCAATGCATCTTAAAATCATCAAGAAAGCTTCATTAAAACCTTTAAACAAACAATAGATTATTTTGTGGGATATTGGATTTAATCAACAATAGACGTTGCGAGCTATAACATGGAAACAAATGTAACTCTGGAAAGTCGACTTACCAAGCTAGAACTTTGTATCTTATCATATTCTATATCTGGATTACAATCTAGGCCATTTAAGGCAAACCTATGGAGACATGTAGTTTTGAACTTGAGTTGCTACTTGAGACTTCCCTATTTGAGTCTCCACCTAAAAGTTCTCTATGTGCTAAGTTAAATCTCAACAAAGTGTCAATTTCATAAACATATCATCATCCATGAAAAAATAAAATTCTAATTCTAGTTCAAGTTTAAAACATCATAAGTAGTTCATTAAATTTTCAATCCAACATGTGTGAGAAAATCTTATTGGTTCCTTATGGTGAGAAAATCTTATTGGTTCCTTATGATAAGAAAAACCTTTCACAATGGAATTGATTCTCATATTAACGCAACCTAATTCATAATATATTATTTTTCATAAATCATGCATAACTTTTTGAAAACATTAAATCTAGATTCATAATTTCTTCGTAAATTCATGTCTTTTAGGATTCATAGATAAAACTCATGATTAATGCATGTGTTCATGTGATTTAAATTTAAGTGCATGTAATTGAGTCCAAACAATCAAAAATAAGATCAAATTCAAGCAATGAAATCCACAAAATTAGAATCCATGAAGAATTGAATAAAAACCTAGTTAATTTGATTGAAATCGAATTAGGAAATCAGAGGGAACCTTGGGGGTTGAATGAGTAAATGGAACCTATTGATGAATCCCTACATACCCCAAAAATGGATGAATAGATGACTTGGTGCTTGGAAACCCTATCGTTCTTTTTGACAGAGACTTGAAGGGGATGGATGTGGTTGGGGTTTGGGGGTTTGAGTGAATGAGAAAGTTGGGGTTACTTTTAGGAATATAAAGGTAGTTATAGGAATTAGTAATAGGGGTATAATAGGAACTAAATATATAGGAAAACACTCAAATCCCATTAAAATAATTTTTTGATAGTTTCTACGATCCCATTAACAATTGAAGATTGAAGAGAAGTACTTGAATGATTGAATAAGTACTCTAACAACTTAAGATTGCAGACAAGTACTCCAATACAACAATAATAAAAAGAAGAAAAAGACAAGAGTATACAACTTTAGAAATAATAATTCAATGTTTGAGTAGGAATTTTAAGTTGATTAAGATTTGTTATTTATGATATTTACTTACTTCTGTTTAATTATAATTTGTTCAATAGAGTAGGTCCGAGACTAGTTTAATTTGATTTTTACCTTTATAAATAGGAATATTACTCGTTATTTTCAATATATACAGAAAATACAGAAACATACAAAAATATACATAATAGATAGAACTTGAATTAAGATTCAAGAACCTTTGAGTTTATAAAGAATATATTTACCTTCAATAATGATAGAAATCTACTTGTTCAATCAAAATTGAATATCTTGCTCATTTGCCTTGTCAAACATACTTATTAAAGGATACTAATTTTATGTTTCAAAATAAAATTTTCATATGGACTTACCAAAATTATTCAAAATTTTACAGTTTGATCCTCTAGTTCATGCTTGAAGTTTCATAAAGTCTTGGAATACAATTTTGATCTCAAAAAGTAAAATTGGACTATTGAATCATCACATTTTATGCTTAAAGCATTAAAAATATTCCAAATCCATTTGAATTTCATCAACATTAAACTAACACAATGATACTTGAACTTTCAACTCATAAATCCAAGCTCGTTCTGTCAACTATTTGATCATTGTCAACTCTTAACTTTAAATTCTACAAGAATGCAACATGAGTGTCGTAAACTCATTCAGAACCTCATGAAGATAAATCAATATGCAAATAAATTATGAAACACATTTTGGATCAATAGGATTTATCAAATCATCTATACGAGGTCATCTTGATCAAACTTTGACAAAAAATAGCTTTATTAAAACTAAAAAATACAACCAAGGACTCGAATCACTCCCAAACACCTCAACATTCATACCAACCACACCCAAAGCCAAAAATCACCTTTCAGGACCTAACTAATTGACACAAGTGTTCTAATTTGAGATCATTAACTAAGACTTTGGACTTTGATCAAACTTCAAACCTTCAAAGTCAGAAAATATCGTCCAATATTAATTCGATGACCTCAAGAATTATGTCACTCCTTCCCGTTTATCAAAAATAATATGAAGAATGGGCAGGAAATAAATTGTTCTTGTTTGTAACAAAGATATATAGTGCGAGATATCCACAATTTAAAAAATCATTTGTCTTAATTACTAAGTTTGATGATATGAACTTTAAATATAATATAAGTACACACAACTATTGTTCCTGTAAACATAGGGGAAAACAAACATTCGACTAGCACAATATCAAAATAAACAAGTCTCTAGTGTCTGTGCATTTTTATACCTTTTGTTGATCTGAACGACAAAACTCAAGCTCTACATATAGGACAATCTTTTTTTATCACTAGCCATTGTTTGATAGATCTCGCATGATATTCATGCCCGCACCCGAGTGTCCCAATGTTTTCTTCATGCTCAAATTTGTCATGACATATGACACAAATCTCTTCCTTTTTTATTTGATTATCTACTCCGTCGATTGGATCATCAACATGATGAGTTCTTGCTTTAAGATACCTCAACGTAAAATCCTCCACAGTCTCCTCCACGTAAACAACTTGATTATCCTGATCACTTGTTGGAGGATTTCTCCGATTTTGCAAGGATTGGTCTAGAAAATTTATTGCTACACATGTTCTTAAGAAACTATATATATCTACTGAATTACGATCACTCATGTTTAAAAAAATAAACAACAGAAGAATGAGAATGAGAGTCGCTAATTTTTCAATATCACTGATACAGATCGAATTAAACAAAAACAATGTTGGAATTTCCTTGAGTTTTTAAAAGGAACATAAGTAGCAAAATATAATGTTTAATAAGTTTGACTGGAAAATGAAGTAAATATAGTGATGACCTGCCATATCTTTATTTGGGAATTTATAAGTTTTATTACTATTTTGTATTGAAATCAATTTCATTGACAATACAATATATATATATATATATATATAATATATAATATATATATATATATATAATATATATATATATATATGGCCTACCATATTTTCTATTTTATTTGGAAAATTAATAAATTGTTTTTCTAGTTCATTATAATTAGAAATTTTGTAAATTATATTCCTAAACTTATATGAAAATTAATAAATTGTATTCCCGGCTCATTATATTTGAAAAATTAATAAATTGTATACCTTGGTCATTTGGAAAATTAATAAATTGCATTAGTAATTTTTTTAAACTAGATTTATTGACAATATGATATATAAACCTATGGTCTACCATATTTTTTAAATTATTTGGGAAGTTAATAATGTGTACTCCTAATTTGTTTTGAAATCCAATTTATTGCTTTGACCGTTACTAATTACTTGCCCACATGGGCTACTATTATAAGCCTTTTGTTTTTAAAGGGCATAATACATAAAAATGACACTTAACTTCACTCAAACGAATAATTATGTCACACCCCGAGCCTACACCTTGGGTAGGACCGGCACTCGGTGATCATTGTTGGCCTTGACCGAATCCTTGGCCTGACTTACTTAACTCAGCGGAAGACTTAACTTAACTTAATATAATAGTAAAGGACATTTTCAAGAGAAAATACTTAAAATGTAATAATCTAGCCAAAATGGCACTTGAGTCTCAAAGTTAAAGCATCTGAAATATAAGATAAAAGAGACATGAAACTAAACTATCTAATTGACTATCTGTCTATGAAGCCTCTAAACTGACTGATATAAACGTTGGAACAAACCCCACAACATCCTATTGAACTAACTAAAAAGCAATAAAATGACACTCAAGAATGCAACGAGGCTCACCACTGACTCTAGAGCTCAAACTGGATCAACGAAGTGTTGTGTGCTGATCCTGGTTACCTACATCTGTATTACAAGAAGATGCAGGGCAATTGACATCAGTACATTGAATGTACGAGTATGCGAGTTTGAATGCTAAACACACACATAATACTTGTAAGGAGTAAGAATGAACTTACTCTACTCTGCTCAACTCATGGAGTGATAACTCAATATAAAGCAACAAAGACATATGGGATATAAGGAAAAGTCATAAAACAATGTAAACACTAAGTTATTTAAAGATAAAAAATAATAAATTCAACTTTACTTATACATGAAAATAATCTAATATATGTGGGAGATACTCTAATAGACAACCATCATTATGAGCTTAAGTGATGATACAACATATTACCTCATGTTGGAAGAGGGTCATTACATTTCTCAACATCCAAAATTGAATTGTTTTACCTTGATGCATATGATCTCCTTTAGAATCATGTCATCTATTCTTTCAAATTTTGAAAAAAATAATAAAACTACAAGTTGGTCAAACATGGGAAATATGTTGAAACATAAAATGATCTTGCGAGTAGTTTTACATATTTTGTTTTATTCGATTTTAGTTTTACTCTTCGATTTGGGCCGAATCGGGTAAGACTATTCTATGCTTCAAATTGAAGGGTGTTGACAACATTTGTCATTGTTTATTTGAAAATGGAGAAAACATCTCCATTACTAGTACAAAACTGTAGAAGCAATTTTTGGTAGACATAGTTACATGGGAAAATTATGATGTTATTGGTGTTCACCTTAATTACTCTCCTCTTAATTAACCGTTGAATTTATCATGCCATCATTGAAATATCATTGTACACTAATCTTTTTCTAATATCAAATAGTATAAAAATTAAAATGGTGCCTAATTTCATAAACAAAGATCTATTTCTTTATCATGTTTCATATTATTTTTTCTTTTATTAGATTGATTGGGACAAAGTTGCGTATTACAGCATGTGTATTCTGTCTTTGAATTCTTTTGTGTCTTAAACTGGTGTGTGATGTTAAGTGACAACATTAGAAGAAATTCAAAAATCAATGTAATTACTAGAGTTGTGGGGAAAACAAACAATATTACTACCATTTATGTTTTGTCTAGTATGTGTTTATGCTAGTGTCTACAGTGATATTTTAATTAGTTGTCTCTTAACAATAATTAGGGCCGGAAATAAATTGTTCTTGTTTGTAACAAAGATATATAGTGAGGGATATCCACAATATAAAAATCATTTGTCTTCATTACTAAGTTCGATGATAGAGCGTTAAATATAATTTACGTACACACAACTATTTTTCTTGTAAACATAGGGGAAAAAAAACTTTCGACTAGCACAATATCAAAATAAACAAATCTCAAGTGTCTATGCATTTGTATAGCTTTTGTTGATCTGAACGGCAAAACTGAAGCTCTACATATAGGGCAATCTTTTTTTATCACTAGTCATTGTTTGATGCATCTCTCATGATATTAATACCTGCACCCGAGTGTCCCAATGTTTTCTTCATGCTCAAATTTGTCATGACATTTGACACAGATCTCTTCCATTTTTATTTGATTATCTTCTCCGTCTATTGGATCATCAACATGATGAGTTCTTGTTTTAAGATATCTCAACGTAACATCCTCCACAGTCTCCTCCACGGAAGCAACTTGATTATCCTTATCACTTCTTGGAGGATTTCTCCAATTTTGCAAGGATTGGTCTAGCAGATTTACTGCTACAACTGTTCTTAAGAAACTATATATATCCACTGAATTACGATCATTCATGTTAAAAAAAATAAACAACAGAAGAATGAGAATGAAAGTTGCTAATTTTTCAATATCACAAATACAGATCGAATTAAACAAAAACAATGTTGGCATTTCTTTGAGTTTTTCAAAGGAACATAACTAGAAAAATATAATGTATAATAAGTTTGACTGGAAAATGAAGTAAATATAGTGATGACCTGTCATATCTTTATTTGGGAATTTAATAAGTTTTATTCCTATTTTGTATTGAAATCAGTTTCATTGACAATACAAAATATATAGATATATATGGCCTACCATATTTTCTATTTTATTTGGAAAATTAATAAATTGTTTTTCTAGTTCATTATAATTGGAAATTTAGTAAATTATATTTTTAACCTATTATGGAAATTAATAAATTGTATTCCCGGTTCATTATATTTGAAAAATGAATAAATTATATACCTTGGCCATTTGGAAAATTAATAAATTGCATTAGTAATTTTTAAACTAGATTTATTGACAATATGATACATAAACATATGACGTACCATAATTTTTTAAATCATTTGGGAAGTTAATAATGTGTACTCCTAATTTCTTTTGAAATCCAATTTATTGCTTTGACCGTTAATTATTACTTGCCCAAATGGGCTAATATTATAAGACTTTTGTTTTTAAAGGCATATTACATAAACATGACCCTTAAGTTCACTTAAATGAATAATTATATCACGCTCCGAGTCTACACCCTGGGTGGGACTGGCACTCGTTGACCACTGTCGGCCTCGAGCGAATCCTTGATCTGACTTATTTTACTCAGCGGAAGATTTAACTTAACTTAATATAATAGTAAAGGACATTTTCAAGAGAAAATACTCAAAATGTAATAATCTAGAAAAATGGCACTTGAGTCTCAAAGTTAAAGAATATGAAATATAAGATAAAAGAGACATCAAACTGAACAATCTAATTGACGATCTGTCTATGAAGCCTCGAAACTGACTGAGATGAACGTGGGGACAAACCCTACAATATTCTATTGAACTAACTAGAAAGCAATAAAACGACACTCCGAAATGCAAGGAGGCTCACCACTGACTCTGGATGTCAAACTGGATCAGCGAAGCGCTGTGTGCTGATCGTGGTTACGTGCTTCTGTATTATAAGACGATGCAGGCCAACTGACATCACTACATTGAATGTACGAGTATGCGAGTTGGAATGCTAAACACACCTATAAGGCTTGCACGGAGTAAGAATGAACTTACCTGGCTCTACTCAACTCATGAAGTCATAACTCAATATAAAGCAACAAAGACATATGGGATATAAGGAAAACTCATAAAACAATGTAAACACTAAGTTCATTAAAGATAAAATATAAAAAACTAGTTTACTTATACATGAAAGTAGTATAATATATGTGGGAGATGATCTAACCGACAACCATCACTATGAGCCTAAGTGATTATACAATGTATTACCTCACGTTGCAAGAGAACCGCTCTATACCTTGCCATCAGTATAGAACCTGAACTACTTAGTGGATCCACTAGTCTATGCTAAAAGAACTAAGGAATCATCCAGAAAGTATGATCCTTTATCTCTCCATGTTGGCTACATGGTTTATGGAGACATGAGTTAATATGAACTCACTTGTATAGATGCTCAATGCTACTCCCAAAATACTTAGCTCATATGTTTTTTCTAAACAACTTCTTCTCTAAGTTAAGATTCAAAAGCTTTCTTGGTAATGATAGTTTCCTTTCTTTTTTCCTATAACTAGCCATAGGCTCTGTGAAAGTCTAGCTTCGTTTCTTTCAAAAAATTTTGAATTTTTTTTATTTAGACTCTTAGGGACTACTTAGTTCCCCAATAACACTTGAAAAGTGAAGTGAACTTGTTACTCTTTGCGTAGCTTGAAACTTCACTCTTCGAGAATTCTTAGTTCTCTTATACCTTTTGAGAATTTAACTCAACTCTTTTAATCTTAGCCCAAATCATCTCTTGAACCTTAAAACAAATTTAAAATGTTTGTTTAATATTATTGAATGCTTTAGGAACTTACTTTGACTTTCCTCTTATCTTTTAGACTTGACTCTTAAATTCTTTGACTTTGATCTTAACATCCCCTGAATTGGATTATGAATTCAAGGTTCATGATCTCATGTTTATGGATGATTTCATGATGTTTAGATGTACTTTTGAGTGTTGGAACCAACTAGGAATTATAGGTACATTTTTTAGAAACTAGTACGAAAAGATAAGGGAGAAATGGGACCTCTGGGTTACCATGGGGTTCATAGAGGCGTGGGCGCCAGAGCCTGACGGATAGAGTCTGTCCTGAGGGGCTCTGGTAGGCACGGCGCCCCAGGGCCTATCAGATGGTTTTCCAACTTTTCTTGTCTGATTTACAACTCTAAACTTCCCAAACTTTCATGGATATTCCCCTAAACACTTAGGATAAGTAATATACTCAATATCCAATAGTTTAGACTCATGAAACAGCCCAAAAACACGAATAAGAAACTACTAAAAGTACACTATGATTCTACCAAAAAGATTTCAACAATTGTTGATAAAGAACTTCAAGATTCATCATTTAATCAATACATAACTTGATTAATTAAACATATTGGTGTTTGGATGAAAAAATCCACACAGATCTCATATACCTCGACAGGGATCACCCCCGACGAATTCCACTAGCGAAACCTTAGCATTCTTGAATAATTCTTTATCTTCCTCTTCTCTTCTCTTTTTTCCAAGGCCCTAAGAGTTCTCAACTTTTCCAAAATTGGATTAGGACTTGGTTTTACCCCTAATAAGCCCCTAAAATGAAATAGAAAATACTAGGCTTAAAAGACTATTTTACCCTTACTAAAATCCAGATTGGACTTTCCTCCCTCCAACAACCAAGCTTTCGAAAGACATATCTCCCTCATATGACATCCGAAATGCGCAAACTCGACACCGTTAGAAATATATTCCCAAGGTATTTCTAACCATGTAAGAACTCACCCTAACTCTTCCTGAGCTGGTAGTTATGCCTATTTGAAAATGACCAAAAACTCACTTTTATGCTTAGAAATTTTCTATATTACCTTATTTATTCCAAAAATGACTATTCTTGAATTTATTAGCTTATTATTAGTTATTTCAAGTTAAGAGTTGTTAGAAATTATGTCCTTCAACTTTGAATGCACACAAGCCGACACTTAAACTTGTATAAAGTTGATTAAGTAGACAAACATATGTTAGATTGCATAAAACACATCAGTGGCGGAGCCAGAAATTTTATAAAGTTTGTGCAAAATATAAAGAAGCAACTAACAAAAAATTTAGCGAGTAAGTCCAGATCTAACTTTCTTAAGATTGTGACTTTTAAATTGATCATGAATAACGTCATAATTTGTTTTCTACCAAATACAATTCATATGTCCTTTTATATTCAGTTTTGATTGCTTGTAGTTATAAAAATTCACCATAAATTATATAGATTGAAATAATAGTTTTATTATGTGCGAATAAGGATTTTCTATTAAACACAGAACACACATTCAAGATAACATAAACACTAATTTATCGATTTTTCGTAAATCAAAATTATTTTTCTTATTGAGCTTGCTACTTCTTAATTTAATGAATATTAAATTTATTGTGCTTTGGTAAAGAATATGTGAATATCATAATCAAAAGTAATAAACCCAGTTTGTTCTCTTGATTCGCCTATAAATCATTGAAAGAAATTAGCGTATTACAAGAAATAATATGATTAAAGAAATTAAAAATAATATATGGATAATAACACATAATCTTTTCTTCTTATATATTTTAAATATAAACTTATTTGTATTATTTTTTAATATTTAATTAAATAAAATATCCAATATGAAAGATTCAATTAAATTTAGTTATTAATAAATATTTATTTTATCTTAATTTCTGAAACATACTAAAGACCTACTTTGTTATTTTAGTATATCTCAAAAATGAAGGCTGTCTACAATTAGAAATCCTTTAACTTTAACCTATACTCTTATTTAATTTTAAATTAATCTTTTCTTTATAATGAAGTAAATTGTAACTACATAAGTAATTAATTAATGTAATAACGGAAATAATATCTATTAGTTCTAATTTCTAATGATGAAAAGAAAGTAATTAGTACAGGACCACCAAAAATAATCTTTGAATCATGAGGTAAAAAGCAAGAATAGGTACTTTGACCTCTAAGTGAATTGAACACCTTTTACCAGTCTAAGGCTGCAACTATGTCATGGTTGTGCAAATTTAAATATATAATATAAATTCAATAAATTTATATTAAATAATTTAACTGAAATTTATTTGTAAAAATAATTTAATCTGTAAAAACGTACCAGAATCTGGAATACTCTTATTGAAAAATTAGGGAAAAAATCAAGTCCACTGAATTCACAGTGTCCCCTTAAGGAAATTATTCCCCTCTAGTATCCGAGGTTTGATTTGGAATATAACCTCCCAGGGTAAAATGATTTTAATCAGTAGAGTATAGATACCAAAAACTCTACTGTCAGCGAATCAATCCACAGCAGGAAAGTACACGAAGAGATATGTGTTTTTAAGAAGAAGGAAGATCAGAAAAATTCGTTGTTCATATTCTGAAGACTGAATGGTATTTATAGGCAAGAAGAATATATTCTGAAAGATTGCAACCCTTTCAGAATTAACACGACCATTAATGAAAGGTTGCAAACTTTCAAATGGTATTGACTGCTCCTGAAAGTTGCAACCTTTCAGAACAGTCATGGCGGGAATTTTAAATATAATGGAAAAACGGGTCACGCGCGCGGATCCGGTCGGGTCGGGTTAACTAAAAAGTTGAAAACATTTCGGTTAAATTCTGTTATCAACTAATTTATTGAAAATAATTTTTGGCCATTTAAATTAATTAATAAATTATCTCTCGATCGATCATTTGCCAAAGCCAAAGCCAAAGCCGAAGCCGAAGCCGAAGCCGAAGCGAGCGACAACGACGACGGCGCGAGGGTGGTCCCTCTTTCCAACCCTTTTAACATTTAATAGGAGTGTTTATTTATTTAAACTCTCCTATTTTCCTTTCCATTACCGATGAGGGACTATTGCCTTTTTCAATAAAACATTAGAGGACTTTTCAAGTTCCCAACCTTTCAAGTTCTAAACCTTTCAAATTCCTCTCCTTCTCTCTATTTCCCATCAATTCTTGCTACATACCCAACAAATGTAACATCCTCCACAGTCTCCTCCACGTAAGCAACTTCATTATCCCGATCAGTTGTTGGAGGATTTCTCCAATTTTTTGAGGATTGATCTAGAAGATTACTGCTAAATTGGTTTTTAAGAAACTATATATATCTAATGAATTACGATCAGTCATATTAAAAATATCAACAATAGAAGAATGAGAATGAGAGTTGTTAATAGTTCAATATCACTAATACGGATCGAATTAAACAAAAACAATGTTGGAATTTTCTTGAGTTTTTAAGAGGAACACAAGTAGAAAAATATAATGTATAATAGGATTGATTGGAAAATGAAGTAAATATAGTGATGACCTGCCATATCTTTAATTGGGAATTTAATAAGTGTTATTCCTATTTTGTATTGAAATCAAATTCATTGACAATATAAAATATATAGATAAAGATGACCTACCATATTTATTATTTCATTTGGAAAATTGATAAATTGTTTTCCTAGTTCATTATAATTGGAAATTTAGTAAATTATATTTCTAGTTTATTATATTTGTGATATTAATAAATTGTTGTATTCCTTTTTCTTTATATTTGAAAAATTAATAAATTGTATTCGTTATTCATTTGGAAAACTGATAAATTGCGCTACTAATTTTTTTAAACTAGATTTATAGACAATATGATTTATACAAAGATAGCCTACCATATTTCCTAGTGCATTTGAAAAGGTAATAAATTTAATTCCTAATTAGTTTCAGAATCAAATTTATTAATTTGCTTTATTAATTAGTTGCCCAAATGGGCCTAAACCTTATAAACCTTTTGTCTTTTAAAGGAAGTCAAAGAAAATAGAGTAAAACATATCATTTTTATATTGTTTGATAAATGCGCAGAAAAAGAAAAGATAAAAGAATAAGACTTGAAGAATGACTTGTCACTTATCACCTATACATCAAGGTGAAGAAAAATGCAAAGGTAAATATGAAAATATGTTGACTAGTGTAACATGAAATGATGAAAAAGTGATCTTGAGCATATTTATATATCCGGAATGCCAAACATGTACACATTTGTGTTTAGTTTGAAGTCGCAAAGTTGCGTTTTAAGTCCTATTGAGTCAATTTTAAGTTTTTGAACTAACCAACATAATTAGTCGTGTAGGGAAGCTATTTGGAAGAAATGTGCACAAAAAGAGACAAAGGGCATAATATGAAGATTCCAGTCAAGAGGAGAGCAAGCAAGAACTTGAAGAAAAGATCTAAGGTTGTTGCGTGACAAGTCCAGGTCGCCCAGAAGAGAATGAAAAATCCATAGAGGAATTAATTTCGAGGCAAAATACCTAGTGAAACCCCCGCATTGCGTGACAGTGTTTTCTAGTGTGGCATGGCATTTGAAGATCACTGTGCATCACGCGTCTGAGGCCCCGAGTTGGCCACTTCGACTTTTAGTATAAATAGGGGTTTGATTTAAGTTTTATTATTATTGTTTTTCTAATTTTTAAAGGGAACACCTGGAGAACGAAACCTTGAAGTTCTTAGGGTTCATTCTCCATCTCTTTTCTTTTCATTCTTATTGTTATGATTCATAAACATTGTGAGATTGATTATCCGATTATAAGAAGCTAAATACCTAGTTCTAGGGTTGTGGCTACAAGATGAATGTAATCCTTTGAATTTGATATTGGATTTTATCATGAATTATCATATGAATCTCTCTTATGTTCTTGATTTTGGTATTTCATGGTTGATCATCATAGAAATAAATTTATTATCTTCATTGAACTTGAGAGGAATAAGAGGATAGAATGTAAAGGATCTTGTTTAACTCTAAATAGCCAGGGTTGATTCATTTCTAGGATATGGATATACCTAGAAACCTTGCTTGGGTCACCATACATAAAGATATCTTAATGCTTAATTTGTAATCACTCTATCCCCTCGCTCAACGATGTAGTTAGGGTGTTATCAATTGTAGGAAATTCGAGGTAGAGAGACCATGATCATACATATAACCTTGTGATTCACTGATGAGATAATTAAAAGAAAATCCTTATTATATGATATTGATACATGATTCTTGGTAGAAGTTGCAACCGTGGATCTTTCCCAAATCATTGTTTGAAACATAAAAAATTGAATCGTAATAGTTATAAGTTAGTTTAAGTAGAATTAGTTAATTTACAATCCTTCTAAAATATGCAAAATTTCACTTCTGTTTAGTGACAAGTTGGAAAAATCGATAAATTCTAGTCTGAAGTCCTTGTGGCTACGATATCCGGCTGTCTAATAGAGCATATGTATTACTTGTACGATCACGTGTACTTGTGTGTGCGATTAGAGCACAACAAGTTTTTAGCACAACTGTCGGGGACAATAGCAATTAGGAAATATTTGATTTTTGTAGTTCTAAAATTAAACATAAGTGTTGACAACTTGATGTAAGCATTTCATTGTTGTAGGTTGATCCAAATTGGACAATGATCGAGAATTCTTGTCGCCTCTCTCAGAACATGAAAGATTCGTACATAGAAGGTGGAGACAAGCAGAATATCCAATACCTTTGGTCAATGGGGAATTACCATCTCCAATCACTAAGGCGGAGGAAAGAGAACAAACACATGAAAAAATGGAAATTAATAAGATGAGAGTTAGAGATGTGACAATACCACAATCTACCAATATGACTTCATGCATTCAGAAACCTGAGGATGGTGGGAGATTCAAATTGAAGATGAGTATGGTGCAAATATTGCAGTCAAATGGGAAGTTTAGTGGTCTCTCACATGAGGATCCTACGGTTCACATTCAGAACTTTCTGGAGATCAGGGATACTTACACTCAAAGTACACTCAATTTGGAGTGAATAAGAGTATGTGAAGCTCACTTCATTCCCCTTTATTCAGAGCAGCAAATTCAATCACCACATGGAATGATCTAGCACAAAAATTCCTCATTCGATTCTTTCCATCTGGGATGATGACTAAATTAGGGAGTGACATTTTAAGTTTTAGGAAGAAGGGTGCTGAGAACTTGTATCAAGCTTGGGACAAGTTGAAAAATTAATGTTGATGAGTTTCCCTCATAATTATCAAGCCAATGAGGTGTTAGTCCATACTTTCAATGAAGGTTTGGAGACTAACACCAAGATTTTGCTTGATTCAGTGACAGGTGGACAAGCTTTTGAGAAGAACTAGACTGAGTTATTCACCTTACTGAATCAGATTTCTCAGGGAACTCAAAGTGGAATGGAAGTGGATTGAAATTGGTAGTTCAGAAAACTGCAGGTGTATTACGAATTGATGTTGTGACTGCCTTGACTGCACATATTTCTGCCATGCAGAACATAATGAATACACATTTCAGTAACATGGCATTGGAATAACATACCTCTCAAGTTAATGTAGTCCAATAACCTCCATGTTGGTGTGAGATTAACGGTGGAAGTGATCATAGTGCAAAGATATGTGGTGGAAACCTAGACTCCATAAATTTGGTAGGAAATGCTCAAAGAGAAGGTGGACAACAAAACTTGGGAAATCTTATAACCCAAGCTGGTGAAACCACCAGAACATTTCTTCCGGTGGAAATCAAAATCAATGGCAAGGTCAGAATCGGTATAGACCTCAAAGTAATTCATAAGGATATCAAGGACAGGTACAGAGGAAGCAACCTAAGCCTCAATTGGGGAACATGAGTGTTGAGGATATGTCAAAGAAAATTATGGAAGATCAAGCTCAGTTTGTTGCGGATGTGTGGAATAACTAGTTAGCAACTCAGAACCTGGAGAAATTATTTGGGCAATTTGCTAGTGTCAAAAATTCTACCCTACAAGGAGGGTTTCCTGGTAATACTGATCCAGATCCAAAAAAAAAAATGTTGCGAGTACTCGTAGTGGACTAAAATTGGAAGAGTTAGATCCTAAGAAAAAAACTACTGAAGCAGTAAGCAAAGTGGTTGAACTCAAAGAGGCTGATCGGAAAGAGAATGAAGCAGTTGCACCCACTAAATATGTGCAACCAACTGTGAGACCACCTCCTCCATTACCTCAAAATTTCAAGAAAAAAAAGGAGTATGCATGTTTTGGTAAGTTTCTCTCTTTTGAAACAAGTTCATATTAACTTGCCTTGGGTAGATATGTTGCAGGGTATACCCATGTATGCAATGTATATGAAGGAGATTGTGGCAAAAAAAGAAGGCTTACAGAATACGAGACAGTTCCACTTACTGAAGATTGCAGCTTTAGGATCAAGAATCGGTTACCTATTAAACGTAAAGATTCGGGAAAATTTACTGTGCACATTATGATAGGCCTAAGTATTCATGTCGGTGGGTTATGCGATTTCGGAGCAAGCATAAACTTGATGCCAACTAATGAAGAACTAGGGTTGGGTAGTCCTACACAAAGTGCCATAATTGTGTAGTTGGCTAACAGATCTGTAGCTAGACTTTAAGGAGTTGTGGAATATGTGCTAGTGTAGGTGGGTTTTCTGAATTTCCAAGTAGATTTTGTATTACTAAATTTTGAACCTGATCCCGAGGTTCCATTCATCTTAGGGTGACCATTCTTAGCAAATGGGAGAGCAATGATAAATGTGGCAGCTAGACAGCTCACTATGAGAGCTCATGATAAAGTAGAGGTTTTTTATGTGTATAAAGAATTATAGATGACACATAAGTATGAGGATATGTCTTCCATTACTGTGGCAGATCTTGAGACAGAAGCCAAGTACAATGTGGTTAAGGATCCTCTAGATTGAGTGTTAAGAGGTGATGATATATATAGAGATGCTGAGGCACATGAAATTGTTCAATTCTTTGATGTGTCACTGATTTTAACTGGCTGAGAGAAATGGGATCTATCTATAGGGTTTTAATTCTACCACCTAAACTATCCATTGAAGAATCTCCTATGTTGGAATTGAAAAAACTCCTAGATCACCTCAGGTATGCATTTTTGCGTAATGACAAAACTTTACTAATTATGTTGTCTTCAACATTATATGATGAACAAGTGGAAACAACATTATTGATTCTCAAGAAGAGAAAAGTAGCGTTATGTTTGCAAATGACATACATCCATTGTATAAGCCCAACTATGTGTATGAAAAAAAATATACATGGAGGAAGTGTACAAGGCAAGTGCACTGATATACCGTGGTTTCACAGTATTTTTAATGTTTTTTCATTAAGTTTCAAATGTGTCCAAAAGACTTTTTGTATTGATTTTTAGGTAAGTTTCTTTTTATTTGCAGGAAATCTGTCCAAAGTTGAACACGGAAGTTTTTCAGCAAGTAATGCAGAAAAGTTACCACCTACAGAGCTTATGAGAGTCCGTAGAGCTTGCGACAGTCCGTAGGTGGCAACGTAATGAAGTTGCTGAAGAAATATGGGGAAGTCTGACCAAGTTTGGGATTACGAAAGTTCATGACGGACCATCATAGCCACGGCGGTCCGTCCTTCTTGTTCATCCCAATGATCAGAGAGTAGTCCCAGTACCCAATTTCCAAGAAGTTTAAGTGTTATGGAATGGAAAACCTCGACGGACCGTCGTGCTTGGAACGGTCCGTCATACCTGTCTTTGAGGGTAATGAAGAGAGCAGAAGAAGAATTTGTGAAGTATGGGACGACGGAGGCCATGACGACCTGTCATGACCAGGATGATCCATCACAAGGTCTGTCAACCCAACATCTTTTTGAAAGATTTTCAGTAATTGGAGTCCTTTTATTAATTGATTAAACTCCAAGATTTGAATCTGTTAGGTTTTTACTTTAATTTAGTTAGTTATTTTCATTCGTTTAGAAATAAAACCCCCTCTTTTATTGTATTTTGTTTTCTAAGGATATAATTGACTAAATAATTGTAATAATAGATTAAAGTTAAGTCTGAACTAATTTCCTCATGGGGAGGATCCCAACATCATTAGTTGGGTTCTTTACTTGATACGACCGCTTTAAGTCTTATTTGAGAAGTAAGTTTGAGCGTATCAAATTTTGGAACCGCTGCCGGGGATAGTAGCTTTTAGATTAACTTAAACTTATTACTAAAGTTTTGTCAACATTTCTTAATTCTAATTTTTATATTGTTTTTGATTTTTGCAGATTTATCTTCCTTGTATGCCAAATACACAGAGAGGAAGAGAACCCATGTTTCCCTACGATCACGAGTTAGAGCATACACTATGCAATATGAATTGAAACTTGGGTATTAACGATGATGATCCAAACAAGAACCTCCCAACTCTAGTTGATATTCATGATCAGTTATTACAAGATAATCCGGGAAAAAATCAACAAAAGAGACAAAATCCTGCTCCACGTCCACAAGAATACTACAGAGGCTATGCTAATATTGCAGACTATGATGGGCCACTTGTCTTGCCCCCTCTACCACAAGGTCACACCTTTGTGGTAACTTGTAGTCTGATGCAAATGCTCACTGCTAGAAGTTTGTTTTCAGGGCTACCTTCTGAGGACCCACATGCCCATATAGCTAAGGAAAGGGTAGTGTGTAAAAGTTGTGAAGAGAGGCCTGATTTGGATTTGGATGTAATTGGGCTAAGAGACTTTCCTCTCTCATTGATGGGAGAGGATGCTATTTGGTTCAATGATCTCCCTTATAACTCAATTTTGTCTTGAAACCAACTAAGGGACGTTTTCTTAGAACGTTACTACTCGGTCTCCAAGAAACTAAACCACAAAGACAGTGAAAAACTTTGTGGAACTACCAGGAGAGTCAGTTAGTAGTTCTTGGGATACATTCACTTCATTGTTTTGAGAAGTGTCCCCAATCACCGCATAGATGATGAGTCACTGAAGGAATACTTCTCTCGGTGATAGGATGATAATAATAAAGTAGTATTGGATTCTATAGCGTGTGGTTCTTATGGGGAGTGTCTTTATGCTGAGATTACCGAGAAGTTAGAGAAAATCTCCCGGAATAATAAAGCTTGGAGTACTAGGAAGTTAGATACTGGGAGAAATACTTTCGCAGTGCAATCCACTCACGAACCAACAATAGATGAGATTCGTGAAAGAATGGCTCAGATGAGTACTGAGCTTGGGTTGGTATTAAAACATGTCACTAGGGGTGCAGAAAAGATAAATGCAGTTAACTACTTGTCTAAACCACCACCACCAAATGATGAATGCTATTATGTGGATAATTCCTATGCGATAAATGAGCAGACAAGGGTTTCGAGCCGAGTGCCCAAGGCTCAAATAAGGAGAATTGACGCCAAGGTAAAGGAAACAAGGTTGGATTTATGGTAACTATAACCGTGAGGGTCATTAAGTCCGAGGTTGAAACTACAACCGTGACAACAAATTAATAGGGGTAACTATGGTAACAGAAATGATAGGAATGGGCCCTATGTCCCTCCTCAAAATTGTGAAGTTACTTTTAGGGATGGTGGAGATAGTATGGGGCGAGTTGAGGATATGTTGCACAAAATGATGAGGAGGTTCGATGCTAGTGATGAGCATATTAAAGTGTTAATTAGTGATTTAGCAGGTTTTGGGCATAAAGTCGATACACATGCAATATTGATTAAGCAACTTGAGTTTCAAATGGCCCAATAATCTGAGACTATGAACAAACGGAAATCGGGAACTCTTACTAGCAACACTGTCCAAAATTTGAAAAACGATGGACACTGTATCGAAATCACTACTCGTGGTGGTCAGCAAACCATTGACCCACCTATGCGTCTACTGATGAAAAGATGATAAAAGATAATGATAAAGTAGTAGAGGTTGGTGGTGAAGTAGAAGATAACATAAGAAAAAATGTGGAAGTGCCTACAAAGGTAATTCCCATGCCTAGACCCCCACTTTCCTCAAAGATTAGTGAAAAAGACCGAGGATGGTAAATATTGGCATTTTATAACAATGTTGAAGAAGCTTTCTATCAATGTCACTTTGGTAGAAGCTTTAGAACAAATGCCCGGTT
>JAKWJD010001766.1:49530745-49601241 GCA_027705065.1 Solanum peruvianum | reverse complement strand
AATACATGCAAGACACTATTCTAGAATTGTTATTTTAGGTTGGTTTTACCTCATTATTTGCCTATGGTTCCCACAACCCTAGTTATGAAGTTTAGTTACCCATAGTAATAATCACAATATTCAAATATATAATATAAGAATTCATGCACTTACTTCAATGAGAAAGAATAAAATCCAAAAATTTACTTGATTAAAGGACAAAATAAAAAACAATCAACTCCAGAGAAAACAGTAATAAACCAAAATGTAATAATAATCACCAAGTCTAATCCACAAAAGAAACTAAAATAATCAAGTGTCCAACTATAAGAGAGTCTAATAACCTAAACCTAATAAAAAAAGGACTCTATTTGCTGGAAATCTGTCAAAACGCGACACACTGTTTGTCCTCAAGCGACACACTGTGACTCAATACAAAATCTTTGTACAATAGTATCCATGTTTTATCTTTCGCAATCATTTTGCTATCAATCCCGATCAGTCTCATAATTGTTTGCATGCTATCACTATTAGGCTTGAATAATGTGGAATCATACCATAACACAGACTCACCACGCACTAATACCTATCCTCTTAAATTTCTCACCAATGAGAAAGCGTTATCACTATACGAAATGAAGCAGCGGCTAGCACGCTAAGCTAAGATCAACCAATGTTCGAACGTGGAGCCTTTCTTTCTCGGTCGTCGAGGTGTTAATATTTTTGATATTGCAACTGGTGTCCTCACTTCAAAACAATATCCTCATTTTTCACACAATGATTTTAGTTTGAGTATAAGGATTAATTTTCAACACTCACTCTCAGAACAGATTCGCAACTCATTCATACATATTGCCAAAGCTTGACATTATTTTCACTGCTTTAAGTTCGCAATAAAACTTTTAGGATCACGATTGGACTTTCTTTGATTGTATCATAGGCTCAGGGTCAGGTACAGTATATTTAGGTATACTTTACTAAATTTTTGCCCTCCTTTACATATCGGCTAAACATACCTCTTTTCATCATTTTATTTCACCCAATTTTCCATATTCTTTTACCTTGCTATGTTCCCTTCTTTCTTCATTTGTGTAAGTGACTCTCTTCTTTTCTTGCTTGTATATATTGTTTATGTTTTTTTTTAATTTCACTTTTATTTCAATTGGTTCTTGAGTCACATTACTTTTGTTCTTTCTCTCACTTTGTTCTTTAAACCCCACTTTCTAGAGCATTCCTCATAATAGCCACCGTCAACTCATGGATTTGCCATGAGTCAAAGTACAGGGCCATTAAAAGGGTTGTTTATTGCATTAGCCACCCTCAACTTATGCTTTTGGCATAAGTTGAGGTGCACATATCCAAGGAGGGACCTTGTCTAACACATTATTCTCAGAAAAGATCAATTGGGGTGAAAAAGAATGGTCTAGTTTAATCTCAAGTCATTTGGTTTTCTTTTATTTAGGCTAAAAATGGGCTATATTGAACAAGGGCCTACGATCCTATCCTAATTGTCTATTACAACTTTCTTTTAGAAGGACTAACTTGGCAAGTTCTAGATCAGTACAAATAGTGGACTATTCAAATCTTCCTCACACTCACTTGACATTTCATTACTCTACCAGATTATCAGACACCTAGTTCGAATTTTAGACTTAGGGTCATGCAGTGGTGTAACTCTATGTCATGCTTAGAGCAACACATTTATTAATTACTATGCCTGGTCATGCATCATTTTCATTTTATCAATATATCATTTTAGCCATCATGCTTCAGACTTAAATTATGTTCAAAAGATATAGACATGCCGATTCAACAGTAACTAAAAATTATTAGTCATTTGGGGAAAAAGAAAACAGGCAAGAAAACCCCAAAAGAGGATAGCGAATTGTGCTACTCAGACTTCACTCTAGCACTCACTTTCCATTTACCCCACCCCCAACAAAAATACATGCAATTCTCCCAAATGCATACAATAAATTAAAATACAAGACTGGTAGGTGAAGCAAACCTAGGGCGCAAAGCGCCGACGATCAGTAAGCTGGTGGGTCCGGTTCCCCGAAACTCACTACCTCCGTAATCTGGACAGCCTCAGTAGTTTCCTCCGCAGCAACAACATTATCAGCAGTGCCTCCCGCTATCTCCAAATTTCTTGAGCTAGTAGCTACTCTACAGCCCTCATCCGACGCGCCTCTTCATCAGCAAGCGAGTCTCTCCTCGCAGCCTCCATCTCACGGCGCTCCTTCTTCCGTGATCTAGCCTCATCCTCCTCTCGACCCCTACCCCTCTTGGCATGCTCTCGAGGGGGAGATGGCAGAATCTAAGAAGTGGCGAATAAGGCCTCCATCACAGTGTCCTCGGCAGGCTCTATAGAAGGGGCCTCAGACTCTAGAATCGTAGCCGCGAAGACTCTCGACCGCAGCCTCAAGGGTCGACACATCCACATGAAGGACAGCCCAGGATAGCACTCGCAACTCAAATGCGTCCAAGCACTAATGAACCTCAGTGATCTTCCTCTTTGTGTTCTGGACCATTCTCTGCTCCAAGCACTCTTCTACCTCAGCAATAGACCTCTGCATCCAAGGCTTGATGTGATGCAGAAGTGTAGCCATCTGTACCTCTAGTTTCTGTACCCTAGATAGCAGGACCAGAGCGGGAAAAAGGCTGACCGAAAAAAGCACGGGGCATTGCTACTACCCAGGATAGACTCGACCGGGGTAGTGCCAGTGGAAGCAGCCTGCGTAGCCGTTCGAGACTGTGCTACTGTATCCTCCTGATTGGCACCAAATGGAGGCAACTCTGGATGGGGCCCTCTTCGTGGAGCTAACTCATTGGCCTCATCCCTGATGAGGCCGATATCGACAGTGCCCAGTGGGGTCTTGAGCTGATCAATGTGCCAGGTGCGTACACCTGCGAACCTGCATAAAGAAAATATCATGCATGGGAAATAGTAAGTAGTTGTAACCTTAAAATCCCTCTCATGCATGACCGCATATAAAATCAAGCAAAGTCCACCTCAAACCCGGCTATAATCGCTGCCATCACTACTGCACGATCCCATGTGACTATATTATCAGCGGCTATGGGGGAAAGTCAGTGGCGAGCGATCGACCATAAGAATTTAGCCGTGAAGGTGAGGTTAGACTTCTTGATTGCTTCAGTGGATCCTCTCCATCAACTAAAAATTCTAGGCCATCCACCTCTTGGTTGTCTCTTTCAGCGATGACTCATGCGAGAATTGACCATCTTTGACAATTTTCCACCAGTAGTCAAACTCGGCGGTTAGAGGGGTCTGATTGGCATTAACATCCTGGCGGGCAGACGGGGTGATAGACTTCGATCGCCCATGTGCGTAGACTCAATCTTGTTTTGGTGCCTTAATAGATAGTACCTATAAAGAATCACTATTAGTACTAGAAGGAGTAAACAAGACAAACAAAATGACACAAAATAAATAAAAGAGTCAAAGATGTTATGACATTTCTATAGTAACAGTGAAACACGAAGGACCAGGTGACGCCTCGTCGTGAGTACGAGGACCGTCATGGGGTCCGTCATGTATTTCTTTAAACTATGTTTATGTGGAGACCCCTGAAGGAGAGTTTCTGACAAGTATGAGGGATAAGAAGGGCGGACCATTGTGATTATGACGGTCCCTCGTCGATGACCGTCATGGGACACTTAGAAAAAAGTATGGAGACCCTTAGGAGAGGGGTCTCGTACCGTCATGATGGTTATGCAGGATGGACCGTTGAGGGTATGAAGGTCTGTCGTAGATGTCCGTAAGAGTAAACTTGAAAAAAGTTAGAGACCCTTAGGAATAGGGTCTCTGACCACTACAACAGTTTTGCAAGTAGGAATGTCGTGGGAACGACGGTCCATCGCATGTGTACGTTGGAGGACACTTAGAAAAAGTTAGAGACCCTTACGAATAGGGTCTCTGACAACCAGAACGGTTGTTCAAGATGGACTTTCATGGGAATGACGGTCCATCGCATGTGTCTGTTGGTGGACACTTGATAAAATTTGGACAGTACGGAGTTGGGGATGTTGGGACGGAACATATGACGGTCCATCGTGGGTACGATGGTCCGTAATCGAGGTCTCGTTCTGTCATTCAGTGACAGAATTGGGGATGCCACAATCACCCCCTATGACCCAAGTGGAATTTTTAGTGTTTTAACCTACATGTGTCTAATCCAATCACCTAGAAAACTAGCAAGGCTAAAGCATCTATTTCTAGAGTTTTAACAAGGCAATTTTGAGGATTCTCAACCTAGGTCAGATAACATATGTATTAAAGAATAAACCCATCAATAAGAAATAGGCTAATGCTAATTGATAAACAAAAATGCAAGGTAGATGGGTAGAAATCAGAGACACATACCTGAGAATTTGAGAAATACAAGCGACAAAGGTACTTGGTGATCAAGTAGAGAACCACAACTGCGACTCTGACTAGTAAAGAATGGATTTTTAGGATTTGGGTAATTTGGGAAAATGATTGGTTGTAAAGAGAGGTAGGAAATTGGAAGTTGAAAAGGGAGCGAAATGGGAGGAAGAGGGAAGGAAATGGGTGAAATGAAGGGGTGGGTTTTTTAAATGTTAAGAATTTTTAAAAAACCAAAGACGGGTCGGGTGGGGTATGCTTCATTAATGACGTGACGAGTCCCAGATGACGGTCCATCGCATCTGTGATGGTCCTTCATTGGTTCCATTGCGTGTGCCCTAGTTTTGAAAATAACTGAAAGACGTACCTGGTACGACAGATTCATGCGGCGGTCCGTCAAGTGCGTGACGCTCCGTTGATATGTCCGTCAGTGAATGCTGCAATTTGATTTTCTGCAGAATTTCCTTGTGATGTGCCTCCAAATTTAAAAACCCATTAGTATAAAATACTACCATTACTAGAAAGAAAACTATAAGTATTGGGTTGCCTTCAAACAAGCCTTGATTTAACGTCACGGCACGACTGAGGATGCTTGATTACTCAGCCTTCATCAAGATGGTATAAATCGACCCATTCATTTGCCGATTCAGTATGCCCAAAATAGGTTTTTATTTGTTCTCAATTCTCCTTAAACCGCACTCCCTCCTTGGTTTCTAACTCAACTGCTTCATGAGGGAATAATTGGGTAATCAAGTAATGGTCAGTCCGTTTGGACTTGAGCCTGTCCGGAAGACAACACAACCTAGAACTGTCTAAAATCACCAAATCCCCAACCATAAACTCTCGTTTTTCACTATTTAATTCATTATTCTTCTTCATTTTTTCTTTGTAGGATATAGCAGATACCGATTGGAGCTCGCCACTCTGCCTCATAGACCTACAAATGTTGAAGGTCGCTTCTTCATTGCTCAACCAAAATTTCATCTGCCCATTTTCCATATAAACTAAGGCTCTACCCGTACCAAGAAATGGCCTCAAAAATAATAGGCACTTCAAAATCGACTTCACAATCAAGAATCACAAAATATGCTAGAAATATGAACGACTCCACTTTTACTAGCTCATCATGGAGTATACATATAGGCCTTTATACTGTTCGATCGACCATTAGTAGCCGCATCATAATAGGCTTTGGGTCACCGAAACCCAACTTCTTGTAAATCGATAGGGGCATGTGATTTATGCTTGCCCCCCAGATCACATAATGCTTTCGAAAAATGTAATGAACCGACTAGACAAGGAATAGTGAACACACCTGGATGTTCTTTCTTTTGTAAGAGAGATCTTGTAGCAATAACACTACAATGCTACATTCTATCATTATCGTCGAAAGTGACCGATTTTTTCTTTGTAACCAGATCTTTCATAAATTTGGCATAACTGGGCATTTGTTCTAGAGCTTCTACCAAAGGGACATTGAAAGAAAACTTCTTCAACGCTGTTATAAAACGCTGATATTTACCATCCTCGGTCTTTTTCACTAATCTCTAAGGAGAGGGTGGTGGTGGTCTAGGCATGGGATTACCTTTATAAGGACTTCTTCATCTTTTCCAGTGCTATCTTCTGCTTCACCACTACCCTCTACCACCTTATTTTTATCCTTTTTCAACTTTTCCTCATTAGACAGCATAGGTGGGTCAATGGTTTGCTTACCTCCCCGAGTAGTGACTACCACACAGTGTGCATCAGTTTTTGGATTTTGGACAGTGATGCTAGGAAGAGTGCCCGGTTGCCGTGTGCACAATCGCAGATAATTGGGCCATTTGCAACTAGATCTTCTTAATCAAAATTGCATGTGTATTGACTTTCTGCCCAATACCCACAAAATCACTCCTTAACTCTTTAATGTGCTCATCATTAGCATCGAACCTCCTCACCATTTTGTGCAACATATCCTCAACTCACTCCATACTATATCCATCATCCCTAGAAGTAACTTCACGATTTTGAGGAGGGACATAGGGCCCATTCCTATTATTTTTGTTACCATAGTTACCCATGTTGAAGTTGTTGTCGCGGTTTTAGTTTCCATCTCGGACATAATGACCCTCACGGTTATAGTTAGCATAGATCCGACCTTGGTTCCCTTGACCTTGATGCCAATTATCCTTATTTGAGCCTTTGGCAATCGATTGGAGCCCCCCTCCCCCCCTCTTCTCATTTACTGCATACGAATCCTGTGCATAATAGTATTCATCATTTGGTGGTGGTTTAGACAAGTAGTTAACTGCATTTATCTTTTCTTCACCCCTAGTGATAGGTTTTAATACCAACCCAAGCTCAGTTCTCATTGGAGACATCTCTTCACGATTCTCATATGTGGTTGGGTTGTTAGTGGATTACACTGCGAAGGTGTTTCTCCCAGTATCTGACTTCCTAGTACTACAAGCTTTATTGTTCCGGGCGATTTTCTCTAACTTTTCAGCAATTCAGCATAAGGACACTCCCCATAAGAACCACCTTCTATAGTATCCAACACCGCTTTATTATTATAATCCTGTCCCCGATAGAAGTATTCCTTCAGCGACTCATCATCTATGCGGTGATTGGGGACGCTTCTACAAACCGAGGTGAATCTATCCCAAGAACTACTAACTAACGCTCCTGTTAGTGCCACAAAGTTGTTCACTCTGTGTTTGTGGTTAAGTTTCTTGGAGACCAGGTAGTAGCGTGCCAAGAAAACGTCCCTTAGTTTGTTCCATGTGAAAATTCAGTTGTAAGGGAGCTCAGTGAACAAAATAGGAGCCTCTCCCTTCAGTGAGAGAGGAAACACTCTTAGCCCTATTACATCCAAGTCGATGTCAGGCCTCCCTACACAACTTTTACACACTGCCCTTACCTTAGCTATTTGGGCATGTGGATCCCCAGAAGGAAAACAAATCTCTGGCAGTGAGCATTTGCATCAGCCACTAGTTACCACAAAGGTGTGTCCTGGTGGTAGCGAGGGAAAAACAAGTGGTCTATTGGAGTCTGCTATATTTTTATAACCTCTGTAGTATTCTTGGGGCCGTGGAGAGGGATTTCGTCCCCTCTATTGGTTTTCACCCGGAGCATCGGGTAACAACTGACCATGAACATCAACCGGAGCTGGTATGTTCGGGTTTGGATCATCGTCATTAATACCCAAGTTGAGATTCATGTTGCGTAGTGTAAGCTCTAATTAATGATCGTAGGGAATCAAGGGTTTTTTTCCTCTCTGTGTATGTGGCATACAAGAAATATAGTTATGCAAGAATAAAAACCAATGAAACAAAGTAAAATCAAGAAAATATTGACTAAACTATAGTATTAAGTGTAAGTTAATCTAAAAGCTACTTTTCCAGGCAACGACGCTAAAATTTGATACGCTCAAACTTACTTCTCCAATAAAAATTAAAGCGGTCGTATCAAGTAAAGAACCGAACTAATTAGATTGGGATCATTCCCACTAGGAAAATAGTTGAGACTTAACTTCAATCTATTATTACTACTATTTAGTCAATTATTTCTTTGGAAATTTAAGAAAATAAAGGAGGGGGGGTTATTTCTGAATGAATGAAAATAATTAGCTAAATCAAAGTAGACAACTAAAAGATTCAAATGTTGGAGTTTAATCAATTAATAAAAGTAACTAGAGTTTATGTGTTCCCCACAGGTTCCTAACTTGATAATTCTAACTATAACAATTATTTCCTATTATCTTGCATGCAAAGGAATAAGTATGTATTTCTAAATCCTTGGTCCGGCATCTAGATAATTTCACTCCGCACCTTGGTCCAGCTACGTGTGTTGCTATACTAACCCTTATCTTTACCTCATATTAAGCATTGTTTTCGATATTTGACAAAGTTATTACCTAGTACCAATCAATACTAGCCTATTAGATAGTATACACTAAATCTATGTTGATAATTCTTTTCCTATTATCTACCTCCTTGGTCCGACAAGTAGCATTAAGGCGAGTTCTAACGTTTGTCATCCGTTAAAAATACTTCTAAGCGAAAGAATTATCAATACATGTAAGAAACTATTCTAGAATTGTTATGTTAGTTAGGTTTTACCTCATTATTCGCCTATGGTTCCCACAACCCTAGTTAAGGAATTTAGTTATTCATAGTCATAATCACAATATTCAAATATGTAATATAAGATTTTATGCACTTACTTCAATGAGAAAAAAATACAATCCAGAAATTTACTTGATTAATCGACAAAATCACCAACAATCAACTCCAGAGAAAAGTGTAATAAACCAAAATGTAATAATAATCACCAAGTATTATCCACAAAAGAAACTAAAATAATCAAGTGTCTAACTACAAGAGTGTCTAATAACCAAAGAGTCTAACACGAAAAACGAGGTTTTTCGAACTATTTATAAAATACGAAAACCTAATAAAAAAAAGGACTCTATTGGCTAGAAATCTGTCAAAACACGGCTAGGTCGACGGACATCGCGACGGGTCATCACTGTAAAGATGGGTCGTCATGGACTCCTTCGTCCCATACTTTGCAAATTCTTCTACTGCTCTCTTCATTATCCTCGACGGCAGGTATGACGGTTCATCACAGGCACAACGGTCCGTCAAGGGTGTCTGTTCCATAACACTTGAACTCCTGGAATTTGGGTACTGGACTACTTCTCGGATCTTCATGATGAACTAGCAGGACAGACCTTCATGGCTACGACGGTTCGTCACGCACTCCGTAACCCGACACTTGGTCAGACTTTCCCATCTTTCTTCAGCACCTTCGCTACGATGCGACCTACGGACCGTCACGGGCACGACGGACCGTCACAAGTTCTGTAGGTGGTACTTTTCTGCATTTCTTGCTCAAAAACCTGCCCATTCATCTTTTAGATAGTTTTGCTACAAATGAAGAGAAACTTACATAAGAATTAATACAAAAAGTCTTTTGGACACACTAAACTTACAAAAAAAACATTAAAAATACCGTGAAACCACAGTATATCAAACTGCGCCAAAATTTGGTACGCTTATACTTCTTTCCGAGAAGTAAATTGGAGTGTATCACAACTACTACCTCAAGACATGCTTGGATAATTTTGAAAACTGAGTTTCAAGATTCCACAGACGTAATTCTTGTTAAACTACATCTTTTCATCGTGGTTTTGAATCATTGTTCATGAATAACAATGAAATTTTGCAAGACTTTTTATAAAGAATTAGTATAAGTGTAAGTCAAGCAAAGTCATATGGTGAAGGGATAAGTGATAAAATTGTAGTTTCAAAAGTAAGAAGTTTACCTCCAAATTTTGATCATGCGATTGCAACCAGAGAGGAATCAAATGACTTATCTATATTTTGATTTGATAAACTAATAAGCTATTTGCAATCCCACTAGTCATGAATCAATATGTCAATAAAGTAAACTGAAGAACAAGCTTTTCTAGTGAAGGAAAAACATCCAATTCAAAATTAGAAGTCATTAGAAAGAAGAGCACAAGGACATTAGAGGCACTTTAGAGGCAGAGGACGTGGTAGCGGCAGAAGCCAATATGGGTGAACAGATAGCCGTAGAAGTGTGGTGCAGTGTTACAATTGTCATAGGTTTGTCCATATAGAAGCTAACTGTTGGTATAAAAAGGATCAAAGTATTTATGTCGTGGAAGAGGAAGAAGAAAATGTTCTTTTAGTGGCTCGCTCTACAACCATTGATTACAAGACTGATGTTTGGTTTGTAATGAAAAGGATTTACACAGTTAGATGAGACAAAAAAAAGAGGCGAGTTTGGCTTGGTGATAAAAAGGGAATTCAAGTCTACGGTGAAGGTACTATTGCTGTCTAGACTAGTCAAGGTAAAGATAAACTTATTCAAAATCTGTTCTTTGCTTCTAGTTTGGCTCATAACTTACGAAGTGACAATTGTTGAGTTATGGATTCTCTGTCTTGTTTGATGATAACTCCTGTGTTATTAAGACTAAGAAATCTAGTCAAATCTTAGAAAATATTAACATGACAAATAGTAAATGTTTTCATTTGAAGTTTCAAAATTGAACAAGCCTTGATTATTAAAGAGAAAAATCTAGAGGAATCTAAGTTGTGACATTTGTGACATGGACACTTGAATATGAATGGATTAAGATTACTAATTGAAAAATAGATGGTTCACAGTCTGCCAAATATATAATCTGTTGAAAATACATGTGAATGTTGTATATATGGCAAACAACATAGAAACACTTTTCCTGTTAAAAGATCCTTAAGAGCTATTAGCAGTGTTGATATTGTTCATGCATATTTATGTGGTCCAATGAACACAAAATCTCTTGTTGGTTATCGATATTTTCTATTACTAACTGATAATTATAGTCGGATGAGTTGGGTAAATTTTTAAGGTTATGTGTACCGATAGAGGAGGTGAGTTCTATAACAAAAATTTAAGTTATTTTTTGAAGAAGGGGAATTCACAGGGAATTGAATGTGTTGAACTTAACACCATTGGAAGATTAGAAATCACAAGACAAATAACACGGAAAGAATGGAAGAGAATAGAAACTTAAAAAACAGCGTGCAGAGAAGTTTCTGAGTTCATTATTCACTACTAAGTAGCCAAATATAGACTTACAGAATTTGAGTGAGTGGAATATTAACCCCACTAACCACTAATTAGTTTCAGTAAACCAATTTCCATAAACTCTAGGAAAAGAAATCTGCACTACTACAAAGTAGGAAAAGCAACCATGTGCTAACAAAACAATATTGTAACAACTACTATAAAAGAGTTCCTTCTTGAGTACGATCAACCTCAAGACCAAGAAAATGATTTAGCTGTCCAAGTTCTTTCGTATAAAATAGCGAAGATACAATTTCCTTCAATTAAACAATTTCTTCTTCATTGTCATCAGTTACAATGAAATCATCGACTTACACTAGTACTATGGAGAGTTTCCCTACATCGAACTTGAAAAATAAGCTTGAATCTACAGATGTAATCTTGAGTTAAAAATTCAACAATTTTACGTACCAATGCCTTGGCAATTTCTTCAATCCATAGAGCGCCTTTCGCAGCTTACAAACATAAAAAGAGTGCTTTTGATTCTGGAAGACTACTGGTTGAGACGTGTAAATCTCCCGACCGATCGCCCCATGTTAAAATGCATTTTTTAAATTCATCTACCACAAATTCCTATCTTTGCTCGCGGCAAGTGCAATTAGGATTTGGATAATTTTAAACTTTGCCACCGACTTAAGGTTTCATCATAATCCGAACAATATTTTTGAGTAAATCCTTTATGCCTCTCAATCAATCCATCTGTGTGACGTTTTATTTTATTAACCCATCTGCAGGATATAGGTTTCACATCTTTTGGCTCCGGTATAATTTCCCAAGTTTGATGTTGTTCTAATGCAATAGTATCTTCCTCCATTTCTCTATTCCACGCTACATTTTGAGCTTCTTCCTCAAAGCTTTTGGTTTTTTTCCTGATTCGTCTTCTGTTATTGGTGCATTGGCATACTTGGCGTTTTGCCTTAGAATTTGTTCTTACCTTCTTGTCTCAGAATGTGGAACAACGGGCACTTCTCCTTCATTAGTTTCACTGCCTTCATATGCTGGCTGGTGAACAATTGATTTCTCAAAGTTATGAGTTGCACCTTGTTCAAAATCTACATCTTCACTTGATCTAAAATAACGCAATTTGCAACTTATTTTTTAGATCTATCAGGTCTGGTAATATCTCTTTTTCCACAGACCACAATGAAGAGAAATCATTAAATACAACGTGTGGTGATGTATTACACCTTCATGTTTTAGGGTCACTACATTTGCACCCTTTTCTTTTATTATCATAGCCTAAAAAAATTTATTTAACAACTTTCATGTCTGATTTTTACATGACTAATCATGTATAAAAACATAGCATACACATCCAAATACTCGCAAATAATTAATATTAGCTTTCATATTCCACAACTTTTCAAAAGGTGGAGAACCTAACCTTTGTTGAGGAAGTCTATTCATGACATATGATGCAATCCTCATTTCTTCTGCCCAAAATCTTCTTGGGACATTCTTGGCATGTAACATAGTGCGAAATATTTCTACTAAATGCCTATTAATCTTCCTCTCTACAGTGTCATTTTTCAATGGCATACATGCACAACTATATTGATAGAGAACTCTGAATTCCCTTAGGTATTGAGAGAACTCAACTGAGTGGTATTGCCCTAAATTATCTATTCTTAAACAACAGATTTTCTTGCTGACTTCTCCCTCAACACTTCCCTTGAATTCTTTAAATTTTAAAAAATAATATGATTTTTATTTCATAAAGAAAACCGTAACTTACCTAGAGAAATCATCAATAAATGTCTCCATTTACTTCATTCAACCAATTGATGATTGTTTTACAGGTCCAACCACATTCTAATGAACTAATTGTAGTGGTTCATCGGCTTTAAATTTTGATTTTTCAAACGGCATCTGGTTGGCTTTACTGTACTGACATCCTGCACAAACAACGTCTTGATTTACTTTAAGTCTGGAAAGACCCTTGACCATTGAATTCTTCATCATCACAGTTAGCTTGGAATACCTGAAATGAGTCAATCTCATGTGCCACAAATCTGAAGTGTCATTATTTTTTGTCCTCTCTACATATGCAGACTTTAGGGACATCAATTTACTTGGAATACCTCAGATGAGCAAATCTCATGTGCCACAAATCTGCAGTGTCATTATTTTTTGTGCTCTCTACATATGCAGACTCTACAGACATCACATAAGTTGATTCTAATTTCTCCCTTTCATAATTGGCTTTTCCAGGTTCTTGAGATCTTGATATATCCTCATGTCATTAGGACGAAATAGAACATAGTTTCCACTTTTTGTTAATGGTGACATTGAATGCAAGTTTTTCTTCATACTAGGAACATGGTAGTTATTTTCAAGTGACATCTGGTTGGCCCCTTATTGAAGAGAATCTAACATCTTACCAATATGAGATATCGATAGTCTTGAATTGTTTGTTTTCACTACAACTCGACTACCGTTGTACATTGATGGGTTGTACAACTCTTGCTTATTGCCTGTACTATGATTTTCACAACCCGAATAAACGATCAAGTAATTCTGATGATAAATTGATTTAGATGTTGTCTTTGTAAGTACTAAATGCTCCTCTTTAATAGCAAATAAGTTTTCAACATCACGTACACTATTCTCGTTTGGATTTGAGGTAGCTGTGTTACTTTCCACTAGATGTTTCTGAAACCAACACTCCTTTTCCATATGACCCTTCTTCCCATAATTGTAACACTTCCCATCGAATCATTTATCGTTCCTTTGATTCTTTGGAACTCCCTTTGAGCGAAATTTTTTATCTATCTGAAACTTTTCTTTTTAGAACTATTAACATCTTGATGCTTGATGTTCCTACTTCTGTTGGTATTGAGGGCTTCTTCCTCATTCTTCACCGACAGTCCAACCATTTGCTTTGCCATGGCTTCTTTACCAGCTAGCATATTCTAAAATTCCACAAATGATGGTTATGTTGGCTATCCCTGTATAATAGTATCAAATCCTCTGAATTTAGGTTTAAAACCATGAATAATAATTCGCTTTACCCTAGTTTGTCTAATTGGTGCAGTAGGATCCAAATATTAAATTTCACATCATATATTTTTTACTCTATGGAAGTGTTGTGAAACTGTTAAATCACGTTTACCTGATGATAACATTTCATTCTTCAAAAGTTGCAGTCTTGCATCATTCTCCTTTGAGAAAAGTACAACAAGTAGGTCCTATGCTTCTTTTGGTGATTTAGCATCACAGACATGGTCCAACACATCCTCATCGATTGTTGTTTTAAGCGCAAAACATTGCTTTTCCTACTTTGATCTTCAACTTTCTCAATGTTCCATTTGCATCCTCTGCCTCTGCTGGCTCTGATACAAAATGTTGAAATTAACACGATGTAAAGCTCACAAATCACAAGACAAATAAGAAAGAAAGGAATAGAAAAGTTACCATAAAAAAGCGTGCAGGGAACCTTCTGAGTTTATTACTAAATTCTATGTAGACTAATATAGCCTTACATAATTTGTTGAATCCTAACCCCACTAAACAACTGATTAGTTTCAGTAAACCAATTTCCCTAAACTCTAGGAAAAGCAATCATGTGTTAACAAAAAAATATAATAATAACTAACTATAAGATAGCTACTGCACAGACTTTGTAAGACTAGAAAAATTAGTTGATGTTGCACGACTTTAACACTTTCGACCATACACTCCAGAGAAAAATAAGATTACTGAACGGAATAATCAAACTGTATCGGAGATTGCTAGGATAATGCCAAAGAGTAAAGATCTTCCAAATCAGTTTTAGGCTAAGAATGTTCATACTTGTGTTTATCTGCTTAACATCTCTTTGAACAAAGCATTCATGGTTCGGATACTGATGTATTTCTGCTTACCATCTCTCTGAACAAAGCATTCATGGGTCGGATACCTTTTGAAATTTGGAAAGGTAAAAATTCGTGGTCAAGTCATTTGAGAATTTCCTTTGTATTGCATGTTCTCTAAGAAATTCTCAACATCATAAAAAACTCAATGAAAAGTTTGAAAAATGCATCTTTTTCGGATATTTTACTGAATTTATGGTTTTTAGATGGTATAATTCCACGAATGGTAAGGTAATTATCAAAAGAGACATTTTATTTGATGAAAACACTTATTGGAAATGGGACAACAACAATAAAAGTTTACAAGTTACAAAAGGAGATTAAGTCTTTCCTAGTGAAGAAGTTAGTCAATCTCTTGCTTATAGTCAGTCTCTTACTTGTACACCAAGCCACTCTTTAGGAAACTCAAGAGACTCAAGTCCAAGATGTTCCAGCCCAACATTAATGGTCCCTAACTCATAAGGTTCTAATGAAACTCATCCACGGAAGTTTAGATCGCTTTTAGATATTTATAAAACATATACCTTTGCTCTATTTGGTGCAGACCCAACTAGCTTTCAGGAAGCTTAAAAAAAATGAAAGGTAGGTGGGAAATGGAAGAAGAGCTCATGGCAAAAAGGAAGAGTGGACATGGGACTTGGTGGACCTTCCAGATGCAAAAAATGTTATCAGAGTAAACTGGGTGTTCAATACAAAGTACCATGTTGATGGAAGTGTTCAGAACACAAGGCCAGATTGGTCACAAAAGGATATCCGCAGCAATAGGGTATTGACTTTGACATAACTTTCTCTCTAGTTTATCTCTTTGAAACAGTAAGAAACCTTTTAGCTTTGGATGTACAATAAAAGTGAAAGGTTTATTTGTTTGATGTTAAATATGCATTCCTTAATGGTGTTTTAATAAGGACTGCATGTAACACATCAAGATGGATATGTGGAAAAAGGAAAGGAGAACAAAGTATACATGTTGAGGAAAGAACTTTCTGGCTTAAAACAAGCTCCTCGTGCATGGTACAACAAAACTGATTCACATTTCGGAAAAAATGGTCTTAAACGAAGTCAGAACAAGAAAACTTTATATGTGAAGAAATATGAAAAAATGATCTATGGTTAGTGTGTGTGTATATTGATGATATGGGTTCATCTTACTCTCTTGTATGTGATTTTAAATCTTCTATGATGAGAACAGTTGAAAGGAAGGATTTGGGAGTGCGTTGCATTTTTTGAAGTAGGAAGAAGATGTAATTTTTCATATCTCAAAGGAAGTATGCCACCAATCTTCTCAAAAGATATAACATGCTTAACCAAAAAACAATGGCATCTCTCCTACGAATGTAAATGAGAATCTCACACCATGATGACGGTATTTAAAAAGCATACGGATGTTATTTTAGAAGTTTAGTTGGAGTCTTAATTTACTTGACATACACTCGTCCTGAAATATCATTTTCTGTTGGAATGATTTCAAGGTTTTTCAATAGGCCTTCCAAGCATCATCTTAGAGCAGCATAAAGAGTATTGCTCTATGTTGCTGGAATTACAAGATATAGACTACGGTACTTTCGAAGTTCGAATTTTAATCTCTACGATTTTTCATATAGTGATTAGGTAGGGAATGTGAATGATAGAAAGAGTGTTTCTGGAAAACTTTTAACTCTTGTTTCTGCAGCTATTACTTGGAGCTCATAGAACAATCAACAACAACGTTGTCTTCTTCTAAGGTTGAATATTTTGCATCAGCATCTTCAACATGTCAAGTGTTGTGGCTGAGCAAATTACTTGCTGATCTTTATCACGAAAAAAGGGAGCAAAAAAAATTTTTGTGATAATTTATTAGCAATTGCAATGGCGAAAAATCATGTTTGTCATGGAAGATAAAAGCACGTATATATTCGGCATCGTTTCATCCGTGACCTGGTAGCAGAAGTGGTGATTGAGTTGATGAGTTGTAGCACGGAAGAAAAGGTAGCACATATTCTTACTAAAGCATTTACTCAGACAAAGCACAATTACATTATGTTATGCCTTGGAGTATGTGATTTTGAATGAAGGGGGAGTGTTGAGAATTGATTAAACAAAGATCTATGTTACTGATTATTTACTGTGAGTTTAAATAAGTCTTTTACTAGAGTTGAAAGACTCTTTATTTGGTTGCTATTTTTCTGAAACTTTCCTAGTTTCTAGTCAAGTGGAAGTCATGGAGAGATATTATCTTCCTGACTTTGTAAGCCTATAAAGGCAGATTTTTCTAGTTAATAAAGAAGGCAGTTTTACAAAGTATATCCTGCATCTTATTTGTGCAGCTCTAAATTTTGTAGTTATTCTCTGTTTTTCCTACAGCAACACACACACCAGATTCAATCCTCAACAAAAACAATCATAAATAATTTCAAAATAATCAACAATAAGTGAAAAATAATTTAACGGTACTCAAAGACATATTTCAAAATCAAACTTGAACAATAAATTATTTGAGTTATATTAAGTGAGCAAGAATACAATGTAACTAATGCTAATACTAGAAATCAATATTAATTAGATAGTCACAAAGTTCATTAACTCAGGAAGGAAGTCTCCGATTACCCGCAAAAATAATCATCATCTCATTTATTCGAGACCTCCATAACCATTATCCCTTATTTAGACTAATAATAGTCCAAACCTGTCAAATTATGGATTTGTCCTCCATGAAAGTCTCTGAAAAATTACAAATTGCTCTCCTATGCTCCCTAAATCATTGGGATTTAAATAATAAATCAAACTTACAAGAAGGATTGCCAAACGAGCGAGTCGAGTCGAATATGAGTCGATTAAAAAATGAATTAACAAAAATAGATAAGTTACCCTACTCGAGTCATATTTTAAATGGGTAAAATGAGTTCACCTAATGAATATTATGGATACCATATTATCCATATTATATTAGAGATCTTGTTAAATGCTTAAAAAGAAAAAATATATTATCAATTAGCTTTACATGTACCAGCCCCCACCCCCACCCTCAACCCCCACAACAATCTCCCAAGAAAATGTAAAAAAAAAAAGAAAAAATCCACCCACCCCTACCTGTTACCAGCCCCCCCCCCTCCCACACACACCATCACAAAAAAAAAATAACAATTTTTTTAAAAAAAAACAAAAAAATTTTTAATTTTTTTTTAAAAAAAATTACCACCCCACACCCTGGCCCCTATCGCCCCCCACACCCACTACTAGCCCCCAACACTACCCCCTACCAGCCCCCCACCCCACACACACATCCAAAAAATGTCATTAATTTTTATTAAAAAAAATTCATTAATTTTTTAAAAAATAATCTCATTGAATTTTTTAAAAGAATTACCAGACACGCCCCTGCCCCCATCCCCTACCACTACCAACCCCCCACCCCCTCAACACTCCATCCCCCCAAAAAAATAATTTTTATTATTTTTCATTCATATTTTTAAAACAAATTTTGAAAAAAAATTACTACCCCACCCTCTTACCCACTACCAGCCCCCCCAACCCCAACCCCAACCCTAGACCTACCACCCCTATCCCAAATTAAATGATTTTTTGTTTGTTTTTACACATTTTATCCATTTAACTACCCATTTTAAATGGATAATATGGATATTACTCATTTTTACCCATTTTCAAATGAGTTTTATACTGAATTCATTTAATATGAGTAATATGAATGGATACTCATATTAGCATACTCATTTTGTCACCCTTAGTTACTAGTGAATACTATTTCAGCAAAAACAATTTTGCAAAATCTGTCACGGATGTGAACTCGTTGGGTAAAAAATAATGTTCCATAGAGGTTGAAGTAATTTGAGTGGATAGACTTCACAATAATAGAATTTTCCTCATTGCTGCAACAACACAAAATCCTCAGTAGTGCGAGCTTAATGGATGCGCACATGCAACCCTCAATCACAAGTGTAGACCAAAGCTCGTAGGTGCAATTTCACCCAAAAATCAACCCATAAAATCATTCTGAACATAATACAAACGAACCTCACATGAAACTTGACTAAAAACCCCATTCTGGACATGTTACAATCATTGACACATGTTGTCTATTGAATGTTGACCAAACTCAACTTTAAGCTTTCTAAACCTCAATTTTCCATCCAGTATCTTCAAATACTCTTGAATTGTTTGATACAAAAACTGATTATGAAAGATGAATTTATGAAGATATATATGCATGTTTCCGTATGAAATTGATGAAAATGATTTAAAGTTGCTTTCAGAGTAAACATCAATGTTGTTGTTATTGTTATAGTGAAAAGATTTTACACAAACATGATTTGAAAGAATTTTCTCACATAAAGGGTTCATAAGGTTAAAAAGTTTTCTTACATGAGATGAATCAAGTTTAAGGAGCATTCTAATGAATTCTAGATTTTATTGGCTACTTGATGTGTCTTTCATGGATGATAAGATAAGCGGCAATCACCCAAGTCCCTTAATGATAAGACAAGTTAAGACTAATGACATTTCTTGTGGATTTATGCTTAGCTTTGAGTGGACAAGTGGTGCATCTCCCATAACTATGTTCCACCGTAGGTTTGTGTTACATCAAAACTATCTAGTTGATCCACTAAAGCTAAAATTTAATGGTTCTTACCTTGACAAGTAAAGACATCTCCTTTTGGTGTGGGATAGACACTAGATTTCATGTTATAGCTCACATGGACAATATGTTTGATAATAGCTACTTCCAAAAATTATGAACTAAGATTACCTCTAGAAGTATCTCACATTTATTTTATAGACGATTTGACTTATGTTGACCATGATTACGATTATGTTTCTTAAACTTTTATCTTATGGATTAACTTGGCATTGAATGTCATGTAAATTGCTTTTTAGCATGATTTGATAACTCTAATGGATTACTATAATACCTAGTACATTCTATGTACTAACACACTATTTCCTACATTGTTTTCCCCAAATGGAGGGTTTGACACTCCTATTCCTCATACTCTTGGCTAGTTGATACCTTTACAGATCTTGACAATTTGTGATTCCTCGTGTTTCAAGGATCGAGACTCTTTGCTTTATGTCTTTTCTTTCGGATGTTGTATGTGATGTATGGGTTACGTCCCAATCACTCTTTTTATGTAATAGTTGACTTGAAGCTTATGTTAAGACTTTTGCTACTATTTGTCAAACTCTTATTATATACATTAAGCTATCTTTTGAACTCTTTAAATTTTATTATCTAGTATGATGCATGCTAAGTGACTTGTGTAAGGCTTCTTGTTGTCCAATAAGCCATTTTACTTTTTTTTTCTTTTAGGTTAATTATAGATAAAAATTTAAAATAACAATAATAATTTTTAAAATTTTAAAATTATAAAATTTTGTGGTGCTGACACATATGAGTTTTTACTTCTCCTATTATATATAAATAAACATCTATACAACGGCCCACTCTTGTAATTTAATTGCTTCCACGTAGTTTTGTTTAATTACACTTTTGCTGACAATTTTCAATTTTGACTTGCCACGAATTAGAAAATTTTTATAATATTAATTATCACAAGATATTTTTGATATTCTCCTATGGTTAGTCTACTTTTTTTCCAAACAAATTATTATTACTTATAATTAAATAATAAATAATGAACCTTTGTTTAGACCTCACTACTTTTTTTCCAAATAAAGTTGTGACTTTTATGAAGAGTTGTGACTTCCGATAAGGCACAATAAATATTTATTCACACTACCCTCTGTTATCTATAAATAAAGGGATTTGCTATAATTATTATTTGAAAATACTTTTTCCGTTGGGTAGGTGAATTCAATTACATTGATTAAGCTTATTATGAAGTTTGTTTCATTCCTAAAAGTTTTCATCCTCCTATTTCATGGATCTTAATATTTACTATAAGTCGTAGTGATTAATGTAAGTATGACAACTCTTTTTGCTATTTTGGTGAATTTTTCTTTTAACTCTGTTAAAAGTTATACAGAAGATGACTGACAATTGACCTTCTCTTTTGTCCCTTTTACAGGTCTCTTCATATAAACAAAGAAAATTGATTTCGATTGCAATGTCATGTTACTGCTCTCGCACCTTTTATTTCACAACTCATAAGTTTGTTGAAATTGTTGAATTTATTACATTTGGTTTTTAGTAAACAAAAATTTTATTTGTGCCACTATTTATTTTTTTTGCTATAGAGGAATCAAATAGAAATACATTAATTGAACTTCTTATGGACCTTTTTCATTCCTCATTTTCCATGAAACTTAATCATTTACTGTAGGTCATATTATTGAATAATCATATGTAAGTTAATAAAATAGTCCAATCCCGTGCGAAGCACTAATAATTTACCTAGTATATATCTATGTATCTATCTATCTATCTACACACACACAGATATATATATATATATATATATATATATAATATATATATATATATATATATATATATATATATATACACATACATATACGTATAGTCTAACTTTCGATAGAAAAGTTTTTGTACAAACTAATTAATTCTCCAGCAACACCGACAACCGATTTTTTCTGATGCAACATACGATGTTGATTCAATAAATGTTTATCAATTGCCTATGTCTCTCTACTTTTGACTAGCAGATGTCAACCATGGCCCCCTAGGAATGATTGATGTTTGTGATATGAAGACTCACACTAGGTTCACGGATAATCTTACAAAAAATTATAAAAATTGTCAAACTGAGTCTTCTCGAAATGAAAATGAATTATTCCTCATTTTTTGCTAAGACGAGCCTAGATCCCACATCCTAAATAGAATTTTTATATCACAGTGCCTCAAATGAATTTTAGAGGCCCATGGTTGACGTCTACTATTCGAAGTTGCAAAAGAGCGCAATTGAGGACCGTTTGTTGAATCAATGTGTGATGTTTGTTGAAGAGAAAATCAACCTATGTTTATGTGGATGTGGAATATGTTAGTTGATAGTAGAACCCTATTGTTTTTATTTAATCGAAACGTTCTAGAATTTACTCCTTGTTTGTGCCACTATCCCTTGGCTTGTAGAAACGTCGTAGACATTGGATTTTTGTTGGAATCTACAAGCCATGATCAATTACAGTTGGTACTATACAAGTGTTCATTTCCAATTAGAATTCTTGCAAGCTACTAACCCTAAACTCTAGTTTACGCCTATATAAATGGTACTATATTCCATTGAAAAGACATCTCAAATATTACACAAAGACACTTGAACTCAAGAACTCAAAATTAACTCATATCAAGAATACTCAAATCTAGGGATATAAACCTATAGATTACTCGTTTACTAATTTGAAAGTATATGTAGGGCGTGAGGACGAACTAGTCCAACACTATGATAGTCTTACATACCTGGAAGAACAAGGTTCTTGAAGAATATTTAATAAGAACTTGATTAGAAGCGTTGGAATCCTAGCTCGAAGGAGAAAAATCATGAAATTTTTTCTTGAGATTTCATGTATTATATTCTTGAAATTATGATTCTCATTAATGATTCATAATTGTATGAAGGAAATTGAGTTGGAAAGAATGAAATTCTTGAAGAAAGACTTACTTTGAAGAAGAATTTTGAAAATAATTGAAATAATCATGAATGAAGTATTCTACTTTGATTTTTCCCTTAGGATTTTGTCTTAGGGTTTGACAGAGAAGAGATTGGGGGATTAAGAGATGAAAATCTGATTTGTTTTGATCTTTAATTAGTCAAGAAATTAGTTTAGGATTTTCTTAAAAGTAAAAAGACAAAACCAGCAATTTTTAATGATTTTTTCGTCAACTAATTCGTCAAGGTTACTAAAATGGTCATAACTTTTTACTTGAAATTAGGATTGAAATAAAATTGGTGGAATTGGAAAGAAATTGAAATACCTCTAATTTAATAGGTTACGGTTCATGTAACATTTCATATACTAGGAGATATCATCATTTGAAGTTGACCCAAGTAGAGTCTTATATAAAAAAATAATTGGTAAGGGAACTTTCAACTCAACTGTTTGCTATGAGATTTTAGTGACCTTAATTCATCAAGTTCATTCACACACTAAATAATTGACCATAACACCTAAGAAAATTAAGAGTCTCTTAGTACGACGTTATACACAATTCAAGAATGACATAACATGTCTTGTTTGAGGTGTTTAGAATAAATAAGATCTAGTTAAAGTGTTTAGGAAAAAATGGTGCCAACATTAAGAGATTGATGATGGATTTCGCCTTAATAGAAAATAAAAAATGATTGGGTTTCTAGTTACTTACAAATATATATGGGCAACCAAAATTATTTTCAATTAAATGATCATATGTATATCTAATGTATCGATATTGTATAATTATGTGTAAATATATATATATATATATATATAGTATTAGTGAATGGATGTCGAATATCAACTTGCTGATGTGACATGTTTCAATAATAGTATCTCTGTTTATATATATATATTAAGAATTTTCAATATTTAATTTTATTACTGTTCAAAAATATGTCTTAAAAAAAATATTCTCTAACCTCATTATGAGATAACATTTATTTATTCCAAAAGTAATGATATAATGACTATAAATGTATAATAACTAAAAAGGAAACATTAATTTTGCTTAGTTTAATTCGATTATGTTACCTCAAAATCGACAATAACTATAACTAACCAAAAAATAATGTTAATTTGAGTAGAGCATTAACTTAAAAAGGAACACTAATTTTGCTTAATTTAATTTAATTACTACTAGAATTGGAGGTCAATAAAACTCACCAAAAAGGAACGTTAATTTGATTAGCTGTAACTTTTCTTATGCCAAAATAAATAATGACAAAAAATTAGCACTAATTAAGAGATTTTAATTTTTCTTTATTGTGAAATTAATGATTAGCGGTAAGTTTTCTTCCTCCCCGTTATTTTCATCAACAATTTATTTGTTTTAAATTATATTAATTACTATAAATTAATATTTGAGTAATTATATTTTAATTAAATTTTGTGTCTTTTCATATTCTATACTTTTGTACTATATATAGATTAAAGTGTTATTTTTTCTTCATGTAGTAGTTTGTTAACTATATTTCATATTTCTTTTAACTAGATTGTGTCTAACATATTTTTCTTTCTCTTTTTTTTTCCAGAGTTGGTCATTATAATAGACATGAATTCATGATGAGGACTAAGATTTGAAGAATGTGGAATGCGATTTATTTAAAGACAAAAGTTGAATTGATTTATAATTTTTCACTCTTCACATATGAAACTAAGATGACGCTAATTAAATTCTCTTTTATATGTTCAATCTCTTATTTGACTTCTTGATCATCTTAATTTTCATAATGTATTGAGAAATTATGTATATTGATTTTTTTTGGGACAAAATGTGTTTGACAAGTGGACTAACCTATGTGGAAGATAAAGTCATCCATGAGATAACTAAAGAACAAATTGAGATGATTGATGAGAAAATTTGTGAGAGAAAATAGGGATTCCCGGAGCTCAAAGTTTATCTAAATAGTGATCATAAATTATTACAATATTTTGTTTCATTTGATATTTGTATGACAATTATAGGACTCCTCTTACGTGGTAAAGTTATTCCTAATTAATTCTCTTTATTGTCACCATAGAAGTGTGCTAAATGAGTTTAGAAAATATAATTATGCAAAATTTTCATAGAGCCATGAGTAAGTATAATTTTTTACACAGCTACATTACTGTACATTCATCATTTTTTTGAAGAAAAAATTTGTGCTCTTTTGAATACATATTATCAAAGTCTATATCAAATAAGCACTTCAGTTTGTTGAAAACTATGTTGTGTGTTTGTGTTTTTATGATTTTAGTTTCATTAGTTTTTTTTTTCTTTTATTTGAAATGCAAATTTTTAAATGTGGTTCATCTCACACCAATAAAAATATTATTATTGTTTTTTTAAAATAAATATAACAAAAATAAATTTATATCCAATGTATGAAGTTAAAAAAATACTATTTTCATTTTATTGATTTTTTTATAAATCGCGCAAAGCGTGGTCAAATTCGCTAGTTGATTGTGAAACGGTAAATAATGACTCATAAAAAAATCAAAAAGTGGATATCAAAGAAAAATATAGAAAATGATCAAATTTCACCCTAACCAGTATTAAGATTTCCAGCTACACACTTCAATCCATGGGGATCACCCCTTGAATAGTTTAGAATTGAAATTATTATCTCCCCAAATGTTTACCTTGCAAAGTAAGTGTATTTGAGTGAAGACCAAAAAAAAAAAAAGAAAATATTAATTCTAATATTTTTAAAAACATATGTATTTTTTCCTGATTGTTTTTATATTTTTTAATTTGTTTTCTTCTCTGTAGTATCTTATACAACATAAATGGCAAGATCCAAATTTCATCATCATTCACTATTTTGAAATAACCATCATCACTACGTCAATCGATACACCACAAATCATATATAGCAATTTCATCCACCACTCTCCACAATCAAGAATTATGTACCTAAAATCGTTCAAATTAAACCAAAATTAAGCTTGAATAAGGTTACCCAACTTATTTTCTTCAATAAAATTTGAATACTAAGAAATTTTTTGATACTATATTCAACAGTCAGCAGACCCATAGAAATTTTCCTCATATGATTTCAGTAACAGTCACATTTCTGCAAATCTGAAATATGTATCACCGGTTCTTCATCTACATCGTCCCATTGCTCTGAGAATTTGATGTAAAACCACTCTAATTTTTTCTTAAAAAAACCTAAACTTTAGATATAAGATTTTATCCATATTTTAATTCTTTTGATATATTACCCACTCAAAGTGAAGCTCATTTGTAGGAAGTTGAATTTTGAACTCAGGCTTTTTGAATATATTTAATATTGGTTTCAAGTTGATGCTTCACATTTTAAAAAATGAGTTGAAGTTTTCAGCCATACACAACTCTTCCAACTATCAAAGAAAGTTGCTTCCAATCACGAATACAGATCCAATATATTTCATATGGAAGTCATGTTGGATCTATAGCAAGAATTTATGGAAAATGGATGGAAGATGAAGAGAGGAACTTGAAAAGGTTCAGAAGTTGAAGAGTTCTCTTATGCTTAAGTAAAAAAATATTTCTCCCTAATCGGTGGTAGAAGAAAAATAGAAGAGTTTAAATAGAGAAACACTTCAATTGATTGTTAAAAGGGTTGAAAAGAATGTTCCCCCCATCGTGTCGTCATTGTCACTCACTCGGCGCGACCGTTCTTATATAAGTTTGTTTTCATTTTATTAGAATTTCCCGCCGTTGAGATGGCTGTTCTGAAAGGTTGCAACTTTCAGGAACAACCATGACTGTTTAAAAAGTTGCAAACATTCAAATGGTTGTGAGGATTCTCAAATGTAGCAATCTTTCATAATGAGCTTTTTTGGCTATAAATACTAGTTAATGGTCATAGTTTTTACTTACGAAAATACCTGATTTCTTCTTCTTCTTTCGCACAAATTTATTCGTGTACTTTATTGCCGTTAAGTGGCTTGCTGACGGCGGCATTTGGATATCATTATACTGGTAGTTGAGATTATTCGATCCCGGTAGGACATATTTCGAATCAAACACCGGATATTAGAGTGGAATAATTTTCTTAATGGGACGATGTGCATTATGTGGACTTGATCTTTTTCTACTCTGTTTTTTCCAGATTCTAGTATTTTTATTTTTTTACATATTTTAGTAATTCATTAAATTAATTTTGTTCTTATATTCTTCACAAATTCATTGAAAACTTTGGTCATTTCGTCTTTCCACAAAGTTTTTGGTAATCACTATTGTTGTTTTAAACATAGATTGTTAATAATCTTAAGCAAATAATATTTTTTTGTTTAATCTGTGTTTATGGTGGAGACAAAAACCTTTGTGGTTTTATACTCACGTTAAGTTTGCTAAGCTATTTGTATCAATTTCCATAGCCTTTTGAATCAATTTCTATTTGTTACAAGTTCTTAAATGGGAAACAATAATGTGAAGGTAATTGTTGCTGCACCAACCCAAACTGTTGTACCACTTGTCGAGAAACTAGGAAAATTCTTTGGTGTGAATTTAAAAGGATGGTAGCGACGAGTATTTTTCTGGCTTACAATTCTTAGTCTATAGAAATTTACCAAAGAAGAAACTTTAGTGTCTGCTACTGATATGTCAGACAGAGAAAAGTTTATGATTCTTGAAGCATGGAAACATGCAGAATTCCTATGTAAATGACATATTCTAAGTGCTTTTGAGGACGAATCATATAATGTCTATAGTGTAATTACAACTTCCAAGAAAGTTATGGGATGGACTTCAGAAGAAATATAAGAAAGAAGATGCATGCTTGAAAAAGTTTGTAATCGCAAAGTTTTTAGACTATAAAATGTCTGATAGTAAAATTGTTGGATCACAAGTGCATGAGCTTCAACTTATTTTTCAAGAACTGATTGTTGAGGATATGGTAGTTAATGAAGCGTTTCAAGTGGATGCAATGACTGAGAAGTTACCTCCTTCTGGAACGACTCAAGAATTATCTAAAGCACAAAGGTAAGGAAATGAAGCTTAATGATCTTGTGATTCAGCTCAAATTGAGGAAGATAATAAGACCACTAAAAACAAGTCTCGTATGAGTTCGACAATAATTGGAGTTAATATTGTTGAAGAAGCTCCTACCAAAGGCAATAAGAAAAAAATATCCAATTGACAGAAGTCATAACATGCAACTAAAAAATTCAAGGGCAAATGTTACAACTGTGGTAAGGCTGGTCACAAGTCCTGTCGTGATCCAAGAAAGGACAAAGACAAAGACAAAAGAAAACTCAAGCAAACATCGTGTAAGATATGGAAGATGCGGATGACATATGTGCAACAATCTAGGAGTGCAACTTAGTTGGAAATCCCAAGGAGTGGTTTCTTGACTCAGGCACTACTCGACATATTTGCTCTTTGAAATAAGCCTTTGCAATGCACATCCCTGCTGAGTTCGATGAAGATTTGTCTTTGGGGAAAACAACAACAACAAGGATTGCAGGAAGGCAAAAAGTAATATAGAAAATGACATCCGGCAAAGTGTCGACTTTGAACAATGTTCTGCACGTTCCTAATATTAGGAAGAACTTAGTTTCTATTTCACTATTTATTAAGAACGAGTTTAAGTTTGTCCTAGTTAGTGACAAAGCTGTAATTAGTAATAATGAGATACTCTTAGGAAAAGGCTACTTCACTTAGGATACTTAAAATTTGTTAAACATCCTTATAGGTCTGTTGAATGGATTTCAAAATCTTTAGACTTAATGTACACATATGTATGTGACATGAAGTCGACACCATCTCAAGGTGGGAAAATGTATTTTATAACTTTTATTGATGGTTGCACTCAATTTTATGTATATTTGCTTAACAGTACGAATGAAGCAATTGATGCAGTTTAACAATACAAAAATGAAGTAGAGAATCAATTGAGTATAAAGATAAAAATGATTCGGAGTGATAAGAGAGGAGAATGCGAATCTCTGTTTGTATATATATGTTTGGAATATGGTATTATTAATCAAACTATTGCACCCTATAAACCACAGTCAAATGATTTGGTGGAATGGAAGAATAAACCATTAATGAAATGATGAATGCATTGATAATCACTTCTATTTCACCATAAAACATTTGGGGGGAAGTCATCCTAACAGCTAATAAGATACTCTATAGGGTATCATATTGAAAAATAATAATTTTCTATATGAATTATTTAAAGTATGGAAATCCAACTTGAAAATTTTTAAAGAGTTGGGGTGTGTAGCCAAGGTAGAGGTTCATTTACCCAAAAGGGTGTAAATTGGGCCCAAAATAGTAGATTGTGTATTTATTTGATGAGTTATGAATAGTAAGGCATGTCGATTTTGTTTCACAAATCTGATAATCTTGGGATTCATGTTAATACGATAATTGGGTCATATAAAACTGAGTTTTAAACATATATATTCTTATAAAACTGAATGTGAGTCGATAAGTGAAAAACCTAAACGACCACGGGAAGAATCAATTAAAAATACATTATAAAATGAGGATCGTAGGCGTAGTAATGACTAACATAAATCTATTTCTTTTGGACAAAAAATTGTGACATTTTTACTTGAAAATGAGCCTCAAACATTTAAAACAACTATGTCTTTTGTCTGAGACAACATATTGTAAAGAAGCAATCAATAGTGAGATCGAATTAATTTTATGTAACCATACTTGGGAATTAGTTGTTCTTCCTCCATGAAATAAACCTTTAAGATCAAAGTGGATCATTGAAAGGAAAATGAAAGCCGATGGGACTATTGACAAATATAAGTCTACACTTGTAGTCAAATAATATAAAAAAAGGAAGGGCTGAATTACTTCAATACATACTCTCCACTAACAAGGATAATAGCAATTACGATGTTGATAGTGTTATGCGGAATTCGAGATAATACAAGAAAATATAAACGCGAAAAACAAGACAACATATTTACGTGGTTCACCAATAAATTGGCTACGTCCACGAGGAAGAGGGGGAGCAGTTTTTATTATGCAGAGGCAAAAAAACAGAATACTAAATAGGGTTTGCCATAACATCTATATATACTGCTAAGCTACGCCCTAACAGGCTTGGACCCAAAATACATAATTGACAGATAATTAGGGGCCCAATACAACAACATTGTATACCGTCGGGATGTAACGGGTACGATTTATGGCATTCAACAGATAGCAATAGTGACAGTGCATGATCCTAAAATCCACCAAATGAATATAAAGAAAATCTTCTTAAATAGAGAGTTGACGGAAGAAACTTAAATGGAACAACCTGAAGGATTTGTTTTTCCTGGTAAAGAATAAAAAGTGTGAAAGCTTGTGAAGTCTCTTTATGGGATCAAGAAAGAACTAAAACAATGCCATGCTAAATTTGACAAAACAATGTTGACAAATAAATTCAAGATTAATGAATTTGATAAGGATGTTACATTAAGAACATTTTGAATCATGAAGTCATTGTTTGTGTATATGTTGATGACTTGCTTATATTGAGTAAAGATATTGATGATATAAATGCTACTAAGCGCATGTTGTCCAGGAAGTTCAATATGAAAGAGTTAGAACTTGCTGATTTGATCTTAGAAATCAGGATTCTCAAAACTCCTCAAGGAATAGTATTGTCGCAATCTCATTATATTGAAAGAGTAATGGATAAGTTAAAGTATTTGAATTTCAATGTTGTCAAAACTCTAATTGTTTTAAGTTGTACATTTCAAAAGAATGAACATGAAAGTGACCTCTCAATTGGAATATGTCAGTGTTGGGAATTTTAATGTATATCATGAATTACACGCGACCAAATATAGTGTTTGCTATTAAAAACGGTTTCGATTCACTAGTAATCCTATTCAAAATAACTTGATGGCAATGAAATGTATGTTGGAATACATGCACAACACTATGCTTTGCATTAAAATAAATATCTTGTCGTGATTGAAGGATATAGTGATGCAAAGTGGATAATCGGGTCCAACGAAGTAAAACTCACAAGTGGTTATGTGTTTACATTGGTTGAGGGTAATTCTTTTTGAAATAATCCAAATAGACATGTATCGTTCGTTCTACAACGGAATCTGAATTCATTTCCTTAGATAAGCCCGTGAAGAAGTTAAATGGCTCCTAAATTTCATAGAGTGTATTCCATTTTGTCCCAAGCCCGTGATATATATATGCACACATTGTGATAATCAATCACTAATAGATAGGGCATGGAACGTCATGTACAATGGAAAATCTCATTATATACAACAGAGACATAACATTGTAAGAAAACTTCTCTCTCTTGTGGAATTATCACAATTGATTATGTGAAGTCAAACGATAATGTGTCAAATCCACTTAAAAAATTCCTTGTGAGAGAGGTAATTGAAAGATCATCTAAAAATGGATATTGTGGCTCAGGATAAGTCAGCATGGTTGTAACTCTATCTAGCAGATAGGAGATCCCGTGAGCTAGATTCAAGGAGGAAAACAAACTTGTGTTTGACGGTTTGATATTCTCAACCAACTCGATCCATTCTCATTATGATTGATGAAGACAATATTTAGAAACAAGGTTAAGACATTAAGACTTGTTAATGAATTAATAAAGCTTAATGTTTTTAATGATTTGATAAGTTTGACAGGGTTTTGACCAAATAATGTATCACGAGATGACACAGTTAGAAATCACCTATGTGAATGTCAAGTGTAATTCACTTCAACTAGAATTTTATGTCAAAAGTCTTTTCTATACACACTCATGATATCAGAAAGTGTTCTGGCTGAAACCAATACAACCGTAAGAATCATAAATGATAAAGGGTTAATTGTGTGATATATAGGTGTCTAGGTATAAACCAAATCTCGACAGTTCAAAGATATTGCATCTAACGGTTGACTGAGGATATCCGACATATGTTCAGTACGAAAAATCAATGGGAAAACCTACTTATCTAGATAAAATTTATTATTCCTTGTAAAGTACACACTCGTCCGTGAATTCATTGTCTCATAATCATTCCCCATTCATGTGGGGGATTGTTGGGTATATAGAGAGAGTAAATGGTAAATAGAGGGAAGATGAAGATATGAACTAGGAAATGTGGAACTTTAAAAACTTGGGCACTTGAAAGTCTTCTTATACTTTTGTAAAAAGTCATTTCTCCCTCATGGTTGAAAAGAAAGAAAACTAGAAGAGTTTAAATAGATAAAAAATTTTATTAATTGTTAAGAGGGTTTCAAAGAGGGACCCCCTCGCTCCAACATCACCGCTTGGCTCGATTTCCCCTTTGTCTTTGTCATTGGAAAAAAAATGATTGAGAGATTACTTTTTGGAAAAAGTTTTGTTTTAATTAATTATTATTTATTTATGCAATTAATTATATTAAATTGAATGTCCAAAACTTTTCAATTATTTAGTAAATTGACTGACCCTCGCGGTGACCCTTTTGATTTAAATTCTTTCTCATTTTATTTGAATTTCTCGCTTGTTACATCTTGGAAGTTTAATGACATAGTCTAGAGCCTAACTTGATTAAATATGCCTTAAAACAATGTTTCTAATCTTAAAAAAAGGTAATGAACTTAATAGGAAGTAATAAATTAAAAGGTCAAGAAACGACCACGATGTCCGAAGACTAGTAAAATTGAACTAGTGTGCCTTCATGTGTTTCATAGGGTATTAAGAGTCGTATAAAAGTTTAAATTGGTTAAAAGGTTTAGAATATACCTTAGAGTGTGTTTAGGGTAAATATTTCTAGTTAAGACTCAATAGTCCTTGAGGAGGACCCAACATTTAACCTCAAAAGCTGTCAAATTACAGTATGCAACCAAGAGAGACCACGATGAGTCATCGTTTGAACGATGCTCCATCTATGGGTATCATTGGTAAATACTTAGAAACCTCACCAAAATGTCCCAAGAACCAGTTTATGAACTAAACCATGGATGACCAGAATGGTCTGTGGTTTGGACTATGTTCCATGGACGTGGACTCGTCGATTGGAATTAGTTTTTACTGCGAAATTTTTGTTAAGTTAGGAGTGATTATAAAATTAGGTATTAAATTAATAAATTAGTTAGGGACGGTTTGAATTTTTTATTTTATGTCTATATAAGCCCCCTAAGTCATTACACTAACCTAACACCTCATAATTAGTTAGTTACTAAATAAATTTTTAGGACAATTTTAATTAGTTAGTTCTGGACTATACAAGATCATCCTAGGGCTTCAAGTCTCAAGTTTTACTCCATCATTCGTCAATAACTCTAAAGGTATGGAGGATATTAACTCTTGTTACTCTTCCCCAAGAGGATCTTCAATGTTGGTTTTCAAGATCTTAAGTTTCCATGTTTTCATCAAATTTCGTGGATTTACTTTCAATGTTGAATTGTATGGTTTAAATTTGATTATGTTGATTATTTACATATGATTACGTGTGTTCTGAAGTATCCCTCAAATCTTTGCCCTAAATCTCTCTAATGATTCATGAACGCCTATCTTCCCCTAACACTACTTTACGAATTTTCTTAATTATGATTGAGGGAGATTTGAAATGAATGTGTTGTTGTTAATTTACCATTATGTGATGATAATGTTTCAGTTAAGGGATAAATATGATGGAATTGAGGGTGATATCCTCGATGAAGTTCTTGGAAGCCATAGCTAAGACTTCTAAGATTATGGCTACTCTATTATGTTTATGTTGGCCTATAATTGATGTTGTTATTCTGTTGAAGTGTAAATGATGATTCTTTGTATATATTATTACGGTATGATTATGATGAATGTGATATTATGATAAGGTTAGGTTAGGGAGGACTGAAAAGAGTATTCTTGTGCATCCCATTAATGTTGTTATGACGTAATGTTCTCACTTCTTCATTGGTTTTTGTCACGACCCAAATCGGGGACGCGACTGGCACCCACATTTACCCTCCTATGTGAGCGAACCAACCAATCTAACCTTTAACATTTTAATACAATATCAACAAAAGAAATGCGGAAGACTTAAACTCATTAATAAAAACAAATCAATAACTATTATTATTATCCCCAAAATCTGGAAGTCATCATCACAAGAACATCTATCTCAAATTGCTAAACTAAGAGTATCTAAGAAAGCAAGAACAAGTAAAAACTAGTCCATGCCGGAAGTTCAAGGCATCAAGACTTGAAGAAGAAGATCCAGTCCAAGCTAGACGCATTAGCTCACCCTGAATTTTCCGAAGGTAGTGAAGACCGGCTCGAATTACTGTTGTGTTGAAGTTGACGGAACGTTTGCTGCATTACACAAATACAAAGAAGAAAACATAAAAGTAGGGGGTCAGTACAACCACACGTACTGAGTAGATATCATCGGCCAACTCAAAATAGAAATAATATATATCAAGTAATATTATAAATCAACTATAAGCTCAACATGTAGCAACAACAAGTATTATAATCCTCAATAAATACCATCAAGTTCATCCATGAGGACTCAAGCCTCAACACCACACTCATTTGGGAAATAAGTTCATTATGTTGAGTATATTATCATCTTTCAAGATTCATTATCTTTCTTCCTCTTGTGTCGGTACGTGACACTCCGATCCCCTACCACTATGTGTCGGTACGTGACACTCCGATCCCCTATATGTGTCGGAACGTGACACTCCGATCCCCTATATGTGTCGGTACATGACACTCCGATCCCCTATATGTGTCGGTACGTGACACTCCGATCCCCTATATCTAGGTGTCGGTTCATGACACCCATCCCACTAATACTATGTGTCGGAACGTGACACTCCGATCCACTAATACTATGTGTCGGAACGTGACACTCCGATCCACTAATATCATTCTATCCGTTCATCAAGCCTTCTCTATACCAAGGCATCCTTAATCCAATTACTTTAATTCGTCAAGCCTTCTTTTATACCAAGGCATCATCATTAATATCATAGATTAAAGTATTCTTTCAAGATTTGGGATTCAATGGTTTTCATCATGCTTGTTTTATCAAAATCACATAATCATATTCATGCAAGCATACAATTAAGCATATAGACAGGTTTACAATATCATCAACACATATTATTCACTATTATGAGTTCACTACGAATATCGTAATATAAACCATAACCTACCTCCACCGAAGAATTGGAATCAACAAGAAACCTTCCAAACTTTGTTATCCCTCTTCCCTCTTCGATCGATCAATACTCTCTCAATTCGTTTCTCTCTTTTCTCTCTTGTTCTTTCTCTTTTGTTTTATTCAAACCCTCTTTCCTTTACCCTAATTAACAAATAATTAAGAATAAAAGAGGACAATAAAACCCCCTAATTAACTTAAGGTTACCTCTTTTAACCCCTAAGTAATTAGACTTATTAATGTTAACCCTCAATCTTTATAATTAAGGAAAGAATAGTCAAAAACGACCCTTAAAACGTGTGGAGAAATCCTATTCTGACTGGGATCTGCGTGACCTGTGACGGGCCGTCGTGCCTGCGATGGTCCGTCACACCGGTCGTCGCAGCCTCCCTAATTTTCAGGTGAACTGTGACGGCCCGTCACCCCTGTGACGGTCCGTCCTGCACCTCCGTCATGACGGTCAGAAACTCGTTTCTTGTACCAAATTCTCAAAAGTTGAAGTGTTTTGCAACGGAAACTCACGACGGTTCGTCGTGGATGTGACGGCATGTCCTGCAGGTCCGTCACAATTTACAGAGAGTCGATTTTTATATCCAATTTCAAGAATTCTAAGTGTCCTGGAACGACACCTCCTCGACGGGCCGTCGTGACTACGACGGTCCGTCGTGACACTCGTCGTTCCAGCCAGTTTTTCCAGAAATGAACCCTGTTGCTCAAAACGACTAAACAGGTCGTTACAATAGATACCAATTTACCCATCGTTCGTCCCCGAACGATCAAAAGAAGAAAAACAATGGCGAAAAGGAGTACCTGAATCTGTAAACAGATGTGGGTATTTTTCTTGCATATCTGCCTCCTTCTCCCAAGTAGCCTCTTCAACCGGTCGATTCTTGCATTGCACTTTGATGGATGAAATCTCTCTCGATCTCAGCTTGCGAACTTCTCTATCTAATATAGCAACCGGTTCCTCTTCATAAGTCAAGTTCTCATCCAACAAAACTGAATCCCAACGGATAATGTAGTTTCCATCTCCGTGGTATCTCTTCAACATGGATACATGAAACACCGGATGCACTCCGGACAGCCCTGGGGGCAAGGCTAATTCATAAGCCACCTCCCCTATTCTCTTAAGCACTTCAAATGGTCCAATGTACCTTGGACTTAGCTTACCTCTTTTTCCAAACCGCATCACCCCTTTCATGGGTGAAACCTTCAACAAGACTTGTTCACCTTCCATGAACTCCAAGTCTCTAACCTTCCGGTCTGCATACTCCTTTTGTCTACTTTGCGCCGCCAAAAGCTTTTCTTGAATAGATTTCACCTTCTCCATAGAATCTCTCAACAGATCAGTCCCCCAAGGTCTAACTTCAAAGGCATCAAACCAACCAATGGGAGATCTACACCTCCTCCCATACAATGCTTCAAATGGAGCCATGTCAATACTGGAGTGATAGCTATTATTGTATGAAAACTCTGCCAAAGGTAAAAAGCTATCCCAATGGCCACCAAACTCTATCACACATGCACGAAGCATATCCTCCAACACTTGAATCGTTCGCTCAGACTGACCATCGGTCTGAGGGTGAAATGCCGTGCTAAGGTCCAACCTAGTACCTAATTCAGCATGTAATGTCCTCCAAAACTTAGAAGTAAACTGCGTACCTCTATCTGATATGATGGAGAGTGGAACTCCATGCAACCGAACGATCTCTGAGATGTAGATCTTGGCTAACTTCTCTGCATTGTAGGTCACCTTGACAGGAATGAAGTGAGCAGACTTAGTTAACCTATCAACAATCACCCAAATCGAGTCATACTTACCCAATGTCTTGGGAAGACCAACCACGAAGTCCATCGCGATTCTCTCCCATTTCCATTCAGGAATGGGCATTCTCTGAAGTGTTCCTCCGGGCCTCTGGTGTTCATACTTTACTTGTTGACAATTTGGACATTTGGCAACAAACTAAACAATATCACGCTTCATTCTACTCCACCAGAAGTGTTGCTTTAGGTCGCGATACATCTTGGTTGCACCAGGATGTATAGAATATCCGGAACTATGAGCCTCGGTAAGAATAGTGGTGATGAAATCATCGATGCGGGGTACACATACCCTTCCCTTAAATCTCAAAACACCTTCCTCATCAATTATTGCCTCTTTAGCCTCTCCTTGCAACACTTTATCTCGGATTCGACTTAGCTTCTCATCGTCAAACTGTTTCCCCTTAATCTGATCAAGAAAGGAAGATTTTGCCTCTACACAAGCTAACAATCCTCCCTTCTCATTTATTTCCAACCTCATAAGGTCATTAGCCAGAATCTGCACTTCTCTAGCCAATGGGCGTCTAGAAGCTTGCAAATGAGCTAGACTTCCCATGCTTCCGGCCTTTCTACTCAAGGCATCTGCCACAACATTCGCCTTCCCCGGATGATACAAAATAGTGATGTCGTAGTCCTTCAGTAGTTCCATCCATCTCCTCTGTCTCAAGTTCAAGTCTTTCTGAGTGAATACATACTGTAGGCTACGATGGTCCGTGTAGACTTCACACTTAACCCCATACAAGTAATGTCTCCATTGCTTTAGTGCAAATACTACCGCGGCCAACTCCAAATCATGGGTCGGATAGTTACGTTCATGCACCTTTAATTGCCTCGAAGCATAAGCAATCACATTCTTATCTTGCATTAGTACTGCTCCCAACCCAGAATAGGATGCATCACAATAAACAATGAAGTTTTTACCTTCTACCGGCAAGGTGAGGATAGGCGCGGTAGTCAACAAAGTCTTAAGCTTCTGGAAGCTTTCTTCACATTCATCTGACCATACAAATGGAACATTCTGCTTAGTCAAGTTCGTCAATTGGGAAGCAATAGAAGAGAATCCCTTGACAAATCGGCGGTAGTAGCTAGCTAACCCCACAAAGCTCCTTATCTCTGACACATTAGTAGGTCTTACCCAATTTTTCACCGTCTCAATCTTAGATGGATCCACCATCACTCCATCCTTAGAAACCACGTGCCCCAAGAAGGACACTGAATCTAGCCAAAACTCACACTTGGAGAATTTCGCATAAAGCTTTTTCTTCCTCAACAACTCTAACACCATTCTCAAATGCTCCTCATGTTCCTTCTTACTCTTGGAGTATATCAGTATATCATCAATAAACACGATCACAAAGAGGTCCAAATATGGCTTGAAAATCCTGTTCATCAAGCTCATGAAGGCAGCAGGGGCATTCGTAAGACCAAAAGACATTACCACAAATTCATAATGCCCATACCTAGTTCGAAAAGCAGTCTTTGGCACATCCGTTGCTCGTATTTTCAATTGGTGATAACCGGACCTCAAGTCAATTTTAGAGAAGACACAAGCACCTTGTAACTGATCGAACAAGTCATCAATGCGAGGAATGGGGTACTTGTTCTTAATAGTTACTTTGTTCAACTGTCGGTAATCTATGCACATTCGGAAGCTCCCATCCTTCTTCTTTACAAACAAGACCGGAGCACCCCAAGGAGATGCACTTGGTCTAATGAAGCCTTTGCTCAACAACTCTTGAAGTTGTGCCTTTAACTCTCTTAACTCCGCGGGAGCCATTCTATAAGGGGGTATAGAAATGGGGCGAGTACCCGGTTCCAAATCAATGCAGAAATCAATATCCCTATCTGGTGGCATACCCGGAAGATCTGCAGGGAACACATCCAAAAACTCACGGACTACCGAAACTGACTCAATCGAGGGTACTTGGGTTGTGTCATCCTTAAGATGTGCCAAGAAAGCTAAACACCCTTTACTCACCATTTTCTTAGCACGAAGAAAGGAGATGATACGCACCGGATTGGAAGTGTAATCGCCCTCCCACACTAACGGATCTGCCCCAGGCTTGGCTAACGTCACCGTTTTAGCATTACAATCCAAAATCGCAAAGTTTTGGAGAAAGCCAAGTCATACCCAGAATTACATCAAAGTCACCCATTTCTAAGATGACCAAATCTACATAAGTGTTGCTCCCCACAAAATTTACCAAACAAGACCTATATACCCTTTCAACTATCACCGACTCACCCACCGGAGTCGAAACACGAATAGGTAAGTCAAGTAATTCACAATGTAATTTTAGACCATTAGCAAATGAGGAAGATACATATGAAAACGTGGATCCAGGGTCAAATAATACAGATGCCATGCAATCACAAACCAGAAGATTACCTGTGATAACAGCATCAGACGCCTCCGCTTCAGACCTCCCAAGGAAAGCGTAGCAATGGGCCCCATTATTTGTCTGTCCGTTGCCCCTACCATGTTGCGTAGTAGTGGCTCCATTTTGCCCATCACCTCTGCCGTTTTGGTGACCACCATTACCTCGACCACCACGTCCTCAAGAAAAACGGCCTCTACCATGACCACCCCTACCTCTAGCTAGTGGGGGTCTATAACTCTGTTTTGGACAATTCCTCCTAATATTTCCAACCTCCCCACATCCATAGCACTCTCTGGAGTCGGGCATAGGTCTCTCGGAGTAGTGTTGACCGTTCTGAGGTGGACCCCCAACTACAGTCTGTAGTGAAGACTGAATTGGTCGAACTGAGTGACCTCCGGAGTTCTGTCCTCTAGAGTAAGAACCATTAAACTCACCTCCCCTTCGAAACCTTTTTGATGTCGATGTCGTGGTGAAGTCATCTGGCTTCACTCCTTCCACCTCTATCACAAAGTCTACCACCTCTTGGAAGGATGTTGCCGTTGCCGCTACCTGTAAGGCTGAAATCCGCAACTCCGACCTCAACCCCTTCACGAAACGGCGAATCCGTTCTTGTGGACTGAAACAAAGTTGGGTAGCATATCTGGATAGTGCGCGAAATTTAGCCTCATACGCGTTTACTGTCATCCTTCCTTGCTCGAGACTCAAGAACTCATCCCTTTTTCTATCTCTCAAATTCCGGGGAATATACTTTTCCATGAACAGGGTAGAGAATGAATCCCAAGTCATTGGTGGTGCCTCCGTTGGTTGACACTCAACATGTGAACGCCACCACATTTTGGCGTTCCCTTGGAACTGATAGCTCACGAACTCAACGCCAAACCGTTCTACTATCCCCATCTTGTGTAGTAGCTCATGACAATCAACCAGAAAATCATAAGCATCTTCAGATTCTGCACCCTTGAAGACTGGAGGTTTCAATTTCAAGAACTTACTGAAAAGTTCATGCTGATCATTTGTCATAATAGGCCCAGTAGTCAATCGTGGAAATGTGCCTATTCCCAATGATGCATCCATGCGGGGAGCCATAGTAGCCGCATGTCGTATCTCTGAAACCGGAGGTGTTGGTGCAAAAACCACTGGAGGAGCCTGACCTTGGTCGGATAACCCGCTAAGATAAGCAAGTACCTGGTTGATCATCTCTGGGGTAGGTTGGGGTGGCAATTCCTCATTTTGCACTTGTTCAGTTTCCCCTTCCTCACCCTCTCTTACTACCTCCTCAGTCGGTGGAGGAGTCACCGCCCTAGTATCAGATGGGCTAGGGGCTCGTCCTCTTCCTCTAGAGGACGTCCTCCCACGACCTCTTCCACGACCCCTTGCCGCTGTTCTTCCTCGAGCCACAGCCCCAGTGGCTGGCTCAGTAGTTTCCTGTCTTTCCGTTGTCGCTGCTGGTGCGGTCGTTGCTCTAGTTCTAACCATCTGCGAAATAGAGTGAAGATGGTCAGATACCAATTTGTATCATCTAGATACCAATTGGACTCAAGTAGTAGCACGAAAGAAAGAATGAAAGAATGGAATTTTCCTAAAGTCTTATAGCCTCTCAAGGAAAAGTAAAGGCGTCCCCCTACCGTTCCTTAAGACTCTACTAGACTGTTCTTGTGTGATGAGACCAACGAACCTAATGCTCTGATACCAAGTCTGTCACGACCCAAATCGGGGACGCGACTGGCACCCACATTTACCCTCCTATGTGAGCGAACCAACCAATCTAACCTTAACATTTTAATACAATATCAACAAAAGAAATGCGGAAGACTTAAACTCATTAATAAAAACAAATCAATGACTATTATTATTATCCCCAAAATCTGGAAGTCATCATCACAAGAACATCTATCTCAAATTGCTAAACTAAGAGTATCTAAGAAAGCAAGAACAAGTAAAAACTAGTCCATGCCGGAAGTTCAAGGCATCAAGACTTGAAGAAGAAGATCCAGTCCAAGCTAGATGCATTAGCTCACCCTGAATTTTCCGAAGGTAGTGAAGACCGGCTCGAATTACTGTTGTGTTGAAGTTGACGGAACGTTTGCTGCATTACACAAATACAAAGAAGAAAACATAAAAGTAGGAAGTCAGTACAACCACACGTACTGAGTAGATATCATCGGCCAACTCAAAATAGAAATAATATATATCAAGTAATATTATAAATCAACTATAAGCTCAACATGTAGCAACAACAAGTATTATAATCGTCAATAAATACCATCAAGTTCATCCATGAGGACTCAAGCCTCAATACCACACTCATTTGGGAAATAAGTTCATTATGTTGAGTATATTATCATCTTTCAAGATTCATTATCTTTCTTCCTCTTGTGTCGGTACGTGACACTCGATCCCCTACCACTATGTGTCGGTACGTGACACTCCGATCCCCTATATGTGTCGGAACGTGACACTCCGATCCCCTATATGTGTCGGTACGTGACACTCCGATCCCCTATATGTGTCGGTACGTGACACTCCGATCCCCTATATCTATGTGTCGGTTCGTGACACCCGTCCCACTAATACTATGTGTCGGAACGTGACACTCCGATCCACTAATACTATGTGTCGGAACGTGACACTCCGATCCACTAATATCATTCTATCCGTTCATCAAGCCTTCTCTATACCAAGGCATCCTTAATCCAATTACTTTAATTCGTCAAGCCTTCTTTTATACCAAGGCATCATCATTAATATCATAGATTAAAGTATTCTTTCAAGATTTGGGATTCAATGGTTTTCATCATGCTTGTTTTATCAAAATCACATAATCATATTCATGCAAGCATACAATTAAGCATATAGACAGGTTTACAATATCATCAACACATATTATTCACTATTATGAGTTCACTACGAATATCGTAATATAAACCATAACCTACCTCCACCGAAGAATTGGAATCAACAAGAAACCTTCCAACTCTTCCCTCTTCGATCGATCAATACTCTCTCAATTCGTTTCTCTCTTTTCTCTCTTGTTCTTTCTCTTTTGTTTTATTCAAACCCTCTTTCCTTACCCTTATTAACAAATAATAAGAATAAAAGAGGACAATAAAACCCCCTAATTAACTTAAGGTTACCTCTTTTAACCCCTAAGTAATTAGACTTATTAATGTTAACCCTCAATCTTTATAATTAAGGAAAGAATAGTCAAAAACGACCCTTAAAACGTGTGGAGAAATCCTATTCTGACTGGGATCTGCGTGACCTGTGACGGGCCGTCGTGCCTGCGACGGTCCGTCACACCGGTCGTCGCAGCCTCCCCAATTTTTAGGTGAACTGTGACGGCCCGTCACCCCTTGACGGTCCGTCCTGCACCTCCGTCATGACGGTCAGAAACTCGTTTCTTGTACCAAATTCTCAAAAGTTGAAGTGTTTTGCAACGGAAAACTCACGACGGTTCGTCGTGGATGTGACGGCACGTCCGTCACAATTTACAGAGAGTCGATTTTTATAATCCAATTTGAAGAATTCTAAGTGTCCTGGAACGACACCTCCTCGACGGGCCGTCGTGACTACGACGGTCCGTCGTGCACTCGTCGTCCAGCCAGTTTTTCCAGAAATGAACCTGTTGCTCAAAACGACTAAACAGGTCGTTACAGTTTTAGATGAAACGAAGTTCAAATCATAGAACCTAAAAGATATGATCATGTTATACAAGGGGTTAGTCTCCTAATATAGATTGATATAATATAATATTAAGGAAGATTCTGAATAACTTCAAAAAAGGAATATCTAGCTTAGCATTGACTGAACGCAATAGTGAGAGGTGTCCCTTCCAATGATAAAGGTAGGTTCGCCTAAAGTCTCATGAGGTGGAAACTACAATTCTCATATGCATAAAGAGAATTCCTGGAAACAACCTCATAATTGCTTAGCTATGTGCCCGCTATAAAACCTAGGTAGTGGATCCACCTAGCCAATATTGTGATGCTTATGTGATAAATTGGAAAGTAAGATTCCCTCTTGTCGGTGTGAGGTTTTGACACCGAATTCCATGTTTATCTCACATGGTCTATTTTTTGTTATGATGAACTTCCCAAAAGTAAAATGAATTAATGAAAGTAAAAGATGCATAATAACTAGGTTGACTTTATAGGTATACTAGTTTAGGTAAGGGTATCAGACTTTACCTATATATTGTACATGTAGACCTTGAGGGAATTCCTAGGGTAATATTTCTATATACTTATGCTACGAATGAAATGCATAGTGATGATTCTATATAATGTTCGTTTCATATATGCGATTGTAGGTACTTGACATGAAATTATGATATAAAGATAATGCTTATCATTTCTTTGTTAGTAGACTATGTCTATGTGCAGTTATGGGGATTTATATAGGCATTGCAGTAGTTAGCGTGGATTGGGATTGTGAGTAAGATATTGTGATATGTGATGGAATATTTTCTAAGCATGAATTAAGGATTATTACTTCTTTAAAATGTGTTGTTGGAATTATATATATGTTTGGAATGTGAATAAGGTTTTTTAAAGTGACTTAGCATGTTTTGAAGTAAATGTCCTTTTTAGCATGTTTCTAAATATTTTAATTGCATATGTCTTCATACTTAGTACATGTGGTTTAAACTAACCCATATTCTTTCTATTTCTACAAAAATGTAGGTTCGAGCCATTGAAGAAATTCAAGGCAACTTTCAAGAAGCTTGGATAAGATAGCCAAGTTAGTGAGTCCTCAAATCCGATGATGAAACCCATTACTCTAGTACTAAATATTGACTATGTCTAAGAAAATATCCATTTCTAATATTTTGAGAATTTATTGTATGTCTTTATGAGACATATTGTAACAGTGTAAGGGCTAAGTCCCAAATCTTGTACCTTTATAATCGATTTTTAAGTATGAGACAATAATAGACCATGTTAATGAATTTTACTATGTTGATAAATGAGAAGTCTATGTAAGTTTCATATAAATTGATAAACGAGAAGTCTATGTATACTTCATATGCACTGTTTTTAATTCTTTCGTATTTTTATACCTATGAAATGCAATGATGTATGCTAAGGGGTTGTTTTAGGCCTGTAAAGAGGACGAAAATGCCACTTATGACTAGGGGATTCTTCCCGATCTTGATAAACATAGTATCAGAGCAGGAGGTTGAATAATTATATGATTGATGTCTCACTAAACCATGTCTATGTAGAGTGTTTTTCATATTTGTTAACCACGCCACACCTATGAATGAGAGGCTATTGGAAGACAATAAGGCAATGACCCATGATGGAGTTACATCCAAGGGTAGGTTTGAATTCCAAGACAAGCCAAGGTTTAAGAAGAGATTCTCCAACCAAAATCCTTCTAAATTCCCAAAGGCTAGTAAGAATAGGGTGCCTAACCCTGAGCCTCAAGGAGGAAAAGGTGGTGGATCACCAATTGATAAAGCTACTTGTGCCAAATGTGGAAAGAATCATGGGGGTAAATGTTTAATGTGTACGGATACTTGTTTTGGTTGTTGAAAGAATGATTATATAGTTAGAGATTGTCCCATGACCAATCTTCAAGGTAGGGAGAGTAATCAAGCATAAGCAATAGGTCCAAGTTCCAATGCTCCTAAGAGGAACCACTTCTATGCTCTCAAGTTTTAGCGGTGATCAAAAGGGTTCCGCCGATGTTGTTACGGATATGTTGCATGTCTTTTTGGTTAATGTATATGCATTGCTTTATCCCGGTGCCACTTTATATTTTGTAACACCTTTGGTGACTATGAAGTTGATGTGCTTCCCGATGTCTGAGTTGAACCTTTTTCGGTTTCTACCCCGGTAGGTGACTTCGTGGTTGCTAAAAGCGTCTATAAGAATTGTCCTATATCGTTGTCCAATAGAGTTATCTTGGTGGATTTGGTCGAACTTGATATGTTTGACTTTGATGTTATTTTGGGAATGGATTGGTTGTATACTAGTTTTTCTTCAATTGGTTGTAGAACAAGGGTAGTTAAGTTCCAATTTCCTAATGAACCCATTTTGGAGTGGGGGGGGGGTAGGAATTAATCCCTAGATGTCAAATCATTTCGTGTCTAAAAGCTTGTAAGATGATTGCCAACGGATGTCTCTATCATGTTGTCAGGTTCGGGGACCTAGACTACGAGTTTCCTCCTTTAGAGTCAGCCCCAGTAGTGAAGGATTTTCTGGAAGACTTTCTGGATTACTTACCTGAAATTCCTCCCAAACGGGAAAATAGATTTCAGTAAATATTTGTTTCTGGATACTCAACCGATTTCAATTCCTCCATATCAGATGGCTCTGTACGGGTTGAAAGAGTTGAGGCTCAACTCAAGGAATATCTTGAGAAGGATTTTATACAACGAAGCATATCTCCATGGGGCGCTCCGGTATTATTTGTGAAAAAGAAAGATGTGTCTCTTAGAATGTGTATCGACTACCGACAATTGAACAAGGTCACTATAAATAATTAGTATCATTTTCCTAGAATTTATTATTTAATTAATCAACTCCAAGGTGCGAGTTACTTTTTGAAAATTAACTTGAGCTTGGGGTATCATCAACTTAGGGTGAAATGTGTTGACATTCCTAAAACGACTTTCCGAATAAGGTATGGTCACTATGAGTTCCTAGTTATGTTTTTTGGGTTAACTAAAGCCTAGACGGATTTTATGGACCTTTTGAATCGAGTGTTCTAGAATTATCTTGATTCTTTTGTAAATGTCTTCATTGATTATATCTTGATATATTACAATAGTGAGGATGAACATTTGCGTCATTTAAGACTAGTATTGCAAGTGCTCAAGGAACATCAATTCTTTGCTAAATTTAGTAACTGTGAATTTTGGTTGAGATTGGTTGGATTTCTTGTGCATGTTGTCTCAAGTGAGGGTATAGAGGTCGATCCGAAGAAACAGAAAGAAATCAAACATTTTCCTAGACCACTATCTCCCACCTACATATGAAGTTTCTTGGTTCTAAACGAGTACAATATAAGGTTTGTTGAAAGGTTTGCATTTATTGGTTCTTCTATGACAAAACTAACTCAAAAGAAGGTTAAGTTTTGGTGGTCTAAATATTGTGAAAGAGTCTTTCAAGTGTTGAAAGATGAGCTTACCTCCGCTCTGTTGTTGACCTTACCGAAGTGCCGAAGGGTTTGTTGTGTATTGTGAAGCTTCTGGAGTAGGTTTGGGTTGTGTCCTCATGCAACATGGTAAGGTGATAGCTTATGCCTCTATACAACTCAATGTGTATGAGAAGAACTACCAAACTCATGATCTTGAATTAGCGGCCGTAGTGTTTGCGTTGAAAATATGGAGACATTTTCTATATGGTGTGCATGTAGACGTATTCACCGACCATAAGAGTCTCAAATATGTGTTCACTCAAAAGTATTTGAATCTTCTGCAAAGAAGGTGGTTATAGCTTTTGAAGAACTATGACATGAGTGTCCTTTACCACCCCGAAAAAGCAATTGTTGTTGAGGAGGCTTTGAGTCGAATGACTATGGGTAGTGTGGCTCATGTTGAAGAGGGTAATAAAGATCTAGTGAATGATGTCCATAGATTTTCATTGTAGGGTGTTCGGTTAGAAGATTCTCCAAAAGAGGTTTTCATGGTTTATCATGACTTCAAATCGTCTTTAGTGGTTGAGGTTAAGTCTAAGCATTATTTTGATCCTCTATTGATGGACTTGAAGGAATCAGTACTTAGCAAGCTCATCATTCTTGAGGGGGGGGGGTCACTTAGGTACCAAGGTAGGTTGTGTTTACTGGATGTCAATGACTTGAGAAGACAAATTTTGGAAGAAACTCATGGTTCTCAATATTATATTGATCCTGTTGCCACCAAAATATATCGCGATCTACAAGAGGTCTATTGGTGGAACAATTTGAAGATGGATATACCGGAGTTTGTTGCAATATATCCTAATTGTCAACAAGTCAAGGGTGAACATCTAAGATCTGGAGGACTAACTTAACCAATGGATATTCCTACTTGGAAGTGGGAACATGTCAATATGGATTTTGTAGTTGGGTTTCCTCAAACCCCGATGAAAAATGACTCAATATGGGTTATTGTGGATAGATTGACAAAATCTTCCTATTTGAGGCCCGTCAAAACTACTTATACGATGGAGGATTATGATAAATTGTATCATGATGAAATTGTCAGCTGACATGGGGTTTCCTTGACTATAATCTCACAAAGGGATCCTCAATTCACTTCTAGGTTTGGGCAAACATTCCAAAGTGGATTAGGTAACAAGGTAAAAATTAGTACCGCATTTCATCCACAAACGGATGGTTTGGCGGAATAAACCATTCAAACCTTGGAGGACATGTTGAGAGCATGTTCTATAGACTTCAAGGGTAATTGGGATGACCATCTACTATTGACCGAATTCTCCTACAATAATAGCTACTGTTCGAGTATTGACATGGCAACCTTTGAAACCCTTTATAGGAGAAAATGTAGATATTCAGTTGGGTGGTTTGAGGTAGGTGGAGTTTGCTCTATTAGGTCCCGAAGAAATCTATGAGGTCATAGAGAAAGTCCAACTTATAAGGGATCGTTTAAAGACGGCCCAAAGTTTACAAAAATCTTATGCCAACAGTAGGAAAAAGGACCTTGAGTTTATGGTAGGTGATGTGGTATCCTTGAAGATATCAACCATAAAAGGGTTAATGAAGTTTGAGAAGAAAGGGAAGCTTATTCCCCTGTATGTGGGACCATATGAGGTTGTGAAACACATTAGAAGTGTTACCTATGAGTTGAAAATCCATGTTTAGTTTGCTTGGGTCCATCCACAGAATATCTGGAGCTATGGGCTTCTGCAAGGATATGATTTCTCAACTCACCCACATCAGGAACACACAATCTACCCTGGTAGTGAAGTACACCATATACCCTTGGGAGAAAACGTCCTCCACTCTTTGTTTGTGGACTGCACCCTTAAGTTCAAGGATTGGATCAGTGTCTTGCTTATTCTTCACCTCCATTACCAAAGAAGATTCTGCCCCATTTTGAACTGTTACAACACTGTCTGATATGCTCATAATGCGAACTCTTAAGCGAGCAAGCTTGTGAACATCCTTCACTAGTCCTTCCTTTCATCCTAAACATGGGCTACACAACCCATGAATAATCTACTAAGAGCATCTGCTACTATGTTCGCCTTACCAGGATGATAATGCACACTCATATCATAATCCTTAAGGAACTCAAGCCATCTCCTCTGGCAAAAATTCAACTTTTTCTGGGTGAACAAACATTGAAGGCTATTATGATCAGTGAACACATCTACATGAACACTTTGCAAGTAGTGTCTCCATATCTTGAGTGCAAACACCACTGCTGCAAGATCGAGGTCATGGGCTGGATAGTTATTCTCATGAACCTTAAGTTGTCTAGAGGCATATGCTATAACCTTATATCGCTACATCAATACACAACCTAGGCCAACTCTGGATGCATAACACTAGATCACATAACCATCTGAACCCTCAGGTAGAGTCAAGAGAGGAGTTGTAGTCATTCTAGTTTTCAATTCTTCAAAGCTTTTCTCACAATCATCTCACTATTGAAACTTGACCATCTTTTGAGTTACCCTAGTCAATGGTCAGGCTATGGATGAGAATCCTTCCATGAACCTTCTACAGTACTTTTCTAAAACTAAGAAACTTCTTATATATATAGTAGAGGTAGGTCAGATCCATTGTTTCACTCCTTCTATCTTATGTGAATTAACTTAGATCCCTTCTCTAGATACAATGTGACCAAGGGAAATAACGGATTGCAACCAGAACTCACATTTGCTAAACTTAGCAATAACTGACAATTCTTGAGAGTCTGTAGAACAATTCTCAAATGACTTGCATGTTCTTCCTTATTCCCAGAGTAAATGAGGATATCATCAATAAGTATGATAACGAACAAGTACAAGTACTGTTTGAACACTCTATTCATAAAATCTATGAAAGTTGTAGGAGCATTGGTTAGTCCAAACGACATAATTACAAATTTGTAATGACCATACCGAGTTCTAAAGGATATTTTTGGAATGTCACTATATCTGACTCTAAGATGATGATAACCCGATCTGAGGTCTATCTTTGAAAAATTACTAGCACCCTCAAGTTTGTCAAACAAGTCATCAATCTTGGAGATGGGATACTTATTCTTGATTGTGAGCTTGTTCAACAGTTTATAATTAATGCACATTCTGAGTTGGGGAGGGACTCCGAGAAAATCTTCTGGAAACTCACAGCCTACTGGAACTAACTCAAGAATTGGGGTTTCAGAGCTAGAATTTTTAACCCAAACTTGAAGATAGAGATAACCCTTAGAGATCTCTTTCTGGACTTATGGTAAGAAATGAATCGATCTATAGGCGCTAAGGTAATACTTTACCATTCTAAGATTTATTCATCTGGAATTGAAAATGAACAATCCTAGCTTTACAATTGACCGACAAATAACAAGAGTTTAACCAATCCATGCCTAGAATGACATCAAAGTCTACAATTTCTAACTCTACAATATCTGCTGAGATGACTTTTTGAGAGACTGTGACAGGGCAATTTCAGTACACCCTTTTAGCTAAAATTGAGTCACCGACTAAAGTAGAGACAGAGAAAGGTTTTGAGAGAGTTTCTGGACTAACACTATGTAAGGAGTTACAAAAGAAAGAGTAGCCCCAAGATCTCACAATGATTAAACATCAAAGTCAAAGACTCATAATGTACCACAGACTACCTCAGGAGAACCTTCCTGATCCTGAAGAGCATAAAACTTGTTCTGGCGATGACCGCCACCTATACCAGATGAGTTACCCTGCTGAGTCAGGTGACTTGTTGGTGATAATGAAGTTGTACACTGAACGCTACCATTACCACCTCTTTGAACCTGCATATAAGGACAATCCCTAAACTTGTGACCATACTGACCGCACCCAAAACATCCTTCTTTTCCTCTGAGACACTCGCCCGGATGGTTCTTACCACATCTAGGACGAGTGGGGTAAGTCTAGGTTCCTGAAAAACTTCGCTAAGACTTAGATCATGGCGCTCTAACCTTATGGTTGTACCTGTTCTTGGAGGATTGAACACTAACCGACGAAGGGCTGGAGCTGAAAACTTCTACTGCTTCTATGAGCAATTTTCACCACCCGATTTCTACTAAGAATAGTCATAGTTCCCAATCCTAGCCTTCTTACTCTACTTTTCCTATTCCCTAACCTTATCAGCCTCAACCTGCGAAGCAGAGTCATAAGCCTAAAGATGTTCATATCTCCCAGTAACACTAAAAGAAAAATTCATGAAAAGTTGTAAATATTTCAGTATCGAATGATTTTGAAGAAAATATCAAAACTCAAGAACATGAAAGTGTTGTAATAATAGTCGTAGTGGGAGAATCATAATGAAGATTGATTTGTTTTGTATGCCTTGGAGAACTTTTATGATAGAGCTCTTGCAAAAAAGTACACTCTTGGAGGGTTTCATGATAAAGTTTCTCAAGATCTAGTAAAAAATCAGTTTGTTAAGACGAAGCACTACTACACAAAATTACATGATAAAATAGCTTGGTAAATTTTCTTTTGATAATAAATAAAGGAATGCATGTGAAAGTGGTAAATGCATAGTTAAGAGTCTAAGTGAGAGATTATTATAGTATATACTATTAATAATGTGTTTGTACATAATAATCTAACTATTTTTAAGATTAAATATCTAAGAGGGAGATTTTTAGGGTACATACTATTAACCATGTATTTAGATATATTACATTATAACAATTGTGATGGTTAAAAGTCTAAGTGGGAGATTGTTGAAATGTACACTATTAACCATATGTTGAGAAAAAATATTTATTAGAGAATAAATATATACTCAATTTTAATAGATCATGTATTCATTTATGGTGTCTATTCATTTATATAGTATATTATTTGGTGTGTAAAGTTTTAGCTTATACACATAGGATTAAATCATCGATTATTACAAGTATAAGTGTTTTGTTCTCAATCTATAACAAAAATTTAACATGTCATCAGGTACAATTGTAGCACAACATTATATGTAATTTATCCTGATTATGGGAATGATATAGTTCCAACTTCTTGTGCTTGTACATTTTGTATGTATTGAACGGGACCAAGTAGATATAGTTGTTTTAGACTAACTGGCAAAACATATTCACTAAACTATTAAATATAATTATATTCTTAATCCTGATATAACTATTATGATTTGTATACATTATTTATCGTTTTGATTTATTAAAAAGTGAGATTCTGAAATGGGTCAATATGCGTGATAAGTTGGATGATAATAATATATATTTGTGTAATAATATGTTAGTTGATGGAATCCATGACTGATTATAGAGAATGATTGATATGTAGTTGTGAGAAACTTATAAGTTTTCATTGTGTCAAATCTTGCTAGTATTTATGAATCCAACACATGAAATAAGTTAAGTAGTGCTCTAAAGGTAATTAATCATTAAGTTAAATTCATCAGTAATTTAATTTATTGATTAGTATCTTAAATATTCGCATGGGGAATTACGAAATAGAGAAGTGTAATTACGAATTTCTAGTGGAATGATTTGTAATTTACTATGGTAAGAATAATTCAAATTGATTATTGGAATTACTTCCATAATAGGAAGCCTCGATAATTAATTATGTGGTCCCTATATTGTCCATTTTAAACTAGAACTCATAATCCTATTTATATAGAAAAAGAAAGAATAATATGGGTTTTTCTAGTCTTCTAAAAAACTACATTTTCGAGTCCTTTTTAGATTAGGAAGAAATCTCTATATATAGGAATTCTCCTAACCTTGAAAAGAGATTAGTTTTCTATTCGATATTTGCCCACCCAAGTATTAGGAGAGTTTGGATGTGACTGGGGATAACAACAGAAGACAATAACTATTGTTTATCTTGTAGATTCACTTGAAGGTCTGTCTATCTTGTAGATTCGCTCGAAGGTATTCGTTCAAAAAGTATTTATCGGAATAAATTTCAGTATGTTTATGTGTTCTAGAATAATATATGTTTTAACATAAATAATACCGGTTATCTATCATTCAAGTAAGTTGTAAAGATCCTAATATACTTTTGTTGTACATATATGTTTTCTAATACATAGATGTGTTTTGTATAATTTTTTATATGTATCTAAAACATGTAAAACTATGGGGACACTAATATGTATGATAAACGAAAGTTATATATGATCCGTTGAACAAGTTATATTAATGTATTTTGCAGTGTAAATTTATTTTGAAAGATACAATAAATAATAAATAATAAATATATTTGGTACGATTGTAGCTATGTATTAGTGTATTATGTAGTTCCGATGGAATCAATGCCGGACAAAAATGATTGATCAGTTCTGAAATTTGTTTTGAAAGAACTTGTGTTGCGACCAAGATACAAAATAATGCTCAATAGATAAAGTAAAAACAGTAGAAGAAAGATTCAGATTAAAATCTAACATCAAACACAAATTGTTGTGTGCAATGATGACAATTAGGCCTCAATAGAAGAATTTGTACTATCTTGGCAATAGAAGAATCTAGATCAATACTTTTTTTGGAATACTTTCACTACACCATTTTAGGGCTACAACTACACTAAATATGAGCAACGCTTGAAAAGTGTTGCCTAATATATTTTTGGGAACACTTTTTAAATGTAGCCTAATTTTTTAACTTTTCACAACGATAATATTGGCAACGCTTAAAAAGTGTACCCTTAAATGATATAGACTACACTTTATAAGCGTTGTCATAGTATGAAATAAATGGCAACAATTATGTATATATTTATGGCCACACTTTTAAAGGGTTCTATTTTTATAATTGTAAAAACAACACTTTAGAAGTGTGGCCTAAACTTTTCACTAAAATATTAGATTCCCTCCAACATTTTCAACTCCCCCTCCAATTATTTTTGGCAAAAAAAAATTATAAAACATTATTAAAAACTTTTTTATCTGGGAATTGGAAAAAAAATTGGGGCTTAGAACACAACGCTTAAGAGTAGAACACAACACAGGTTCTCTTCTCCAAAACATCAAATCGAAAAGTAGAAGCTGAAGATCGAACAGAGGAAGTTGAAGACTGAAGAGAAGAGCTGAAAATCAAAAGAGTTGAGTTGATTCTCTTCTCCAAAATCGGAATAGCTGAGTTGAGTTGAGCGAATGCTGACGAACTAGGGATCGATCGAGGAACTGAAGATCAAAGATTTGAAGCTTAAAACCAATTTCATCAAGCGTAAGTATCAATTTCATACATCTAAAATTCCTTTTCACTCTCTTCTAATCATCTAGTACTAAAAATAGCCAATTAATTGAATTTTTGTTTTGTGTTTAGAAGTAATTTATTAGTTTGGGATTGTTATTGCTGAAATTTCAATCTAGTGGAAGAAATTGAAAATAATTTGAACGTCAAAGTTAGCCCTAGGAATATTGAGCTTAACAAAAAAAATTTCTTTAGAGATACAAGTAAATGAAGACATTATTGTAAACATGGGTAAACCTTGGGAGAATTGAAGAGAACTTCTAAACATACCTTTCTTTGCTAATGTGTTTTATTCTATGATTATTTTATAAAAATTATTTAGATAGTGGTATTCTGTTTAATTGCTTATCAGTCTTTTTTCTGCGTAATTTTTTACTTGTTGCTGCTGGTTTACGAAGATGGTGAAAGCTATAAGCCTCAAAGAGATAAAAATGATACTCTTGATCTGGAGAAAATCCCCATTGAAGAAGTGTTTGAACACCTCAGATGTTTGCGAGAGGGTCTGCTCCCCCTCTTTAGTTTTTACACTGTCTTGGTTTGTACTATCACTGCATACTGCTTACAAGTATTTTTTGCTCGTATAATTCCTCCACAACGACTGTTTAGGATAATGGTTGCTGTTGCATTATTACTGCTAGCTTTGAACAGAATTGCTATGTAACTACTATGAGACATGCGATATTTATCGAATTAACTCTTCCTCTAGAATTTTACAACTCTTTCCCCATTGCATAACTCAGATGATGGAAATTTACAAGCTGAGTCAGATTCTGGATCATTTTGTGTTCTGTTTGGTGGCTTTGCTCCAATTAGCAAAAAGGTTGCTACCGATGATGATATCGTTCCTGAGAGAACTACTGCTCAACTTTATAGGTAATGTTGAATCGTTTACCAGTAATCACCAGCGTCAAGCAGTTTCTCGTGTTTATGATACTCTATATCAAAGTTTTCTTGATATACTTGAGAGACCATGTATTGCTGGACATAACGTCTTTCAATGAATGGCCCTCGGGGTTGTTACTTGTAACTGAATTTTGTATATCAACCTTTTGCTGTTGTTGGTGGGTGCTAAAGGTGAATTATGTCCTCTTTTGCAGCATTACTGATGGTCAGGTCAATCAGTTGGATGGTGAACATACAAAATCCATCTTGGAAAATGATAAATGCTATATTTTGGACTGTGGTTCCGAGGTTTTCACTTGGGTAGGCCGTCATAGTCAGCTCGAGGAGAGGAAAAGTACAATTCAAACAGCAGAGGTAGATCATCCATGTTCTTGTGTGGTATAGTTTCTCATTTCTGAATGACTCAATAATTTTCAGGAATATCTTGCCAATCAAAATAGACCCAAGTCAACACGTATAATCCGGATTATTCAAGGCTATGAGACACATTCAGTTAAGTCCAATTTTGACTCTTGGCCATCAGGATCAATACCTGCCCCTGAGGACGGACGAGGAAAAGTAGCAGGTAGAGTTATTATGAGAGAGTGAAGATTTTGTGTGTTTCTGGTTTGAGTTAGTTTTAACTTTGTCCATGTTGAGCCCTTTCAGCGTTGGTGAAGCAACAAGGTGCTGCTGTCAAAGCTGCTAGCAAAAGTACTTCTGTCGATGAAGAAGTCCCGCCTTTGCTTGAAGAAGGTGGAAAGATAGAGGTCTGAATCTGATCATCAGAATGTTTTCCATGTCATAATTTGGCCAGCTAGTCTTCACTGAAAATGTAAAATTTGTCAGGTTTGGCGTATCGATGGCAGTGCAAAGACTCAGATACCCAAAGAAGACATTGGTAAATTCTACGGTGGAGATTGCTACATAGTTCTCTACACATACCATTCTCCCGAACGAAAAGAAGATTATTACCTATGTTGGTGGACTGGAGAGGATAGCATCGAGGTACGAATGTCCTTGCATATAAGGGTCAAATGCGTCTTTATAGAATTTTCTTAATTGAATCATTATTGTGGATTCAGGAGGATCGAGAAATGGCTGCACAATTGGCTAGCACAATGTGCAATTCACTTAAAGGGAGACCTGTGCTGGTATTACTTTTTTTCGATGACTGTTTTTTAGTCAAAAACTCAAAATGAAGCTTAATTGTGACATCTACGTTATCCAGGGTAGGGTATACCAAGGCAAAGAACCACCACAATTTGTTGCAATATTCCAGCCCATGCTGGTCCTTAAGGTATCTCTCGATATGTCACATAGAGGCTATTTTTGTCGTTTAACGTATAGAATAACCAAGACAAGTTTCTTTCCTTTTTTCAGGGTGGATTAAGCTCTGGCTATAAAAATCATATTGAAGAAAATTGCTTGAATGATGAAACCTATGCTTCTGATACTGTTGGCCTTTTCAGGGTATCTGGAACTTCTAGTCATAACAACAAAGCAGTTCAAGTCAATGTTGTATGCATGCTTATCGACCCTTTAAGTTTTCCCCTCTTTGGATATTAAGTTGTCAGTGCCTGATAATATTTTTCTTTAATCTACACTATCTTTCCAATTTAGTCATGCTGCAAAAGCTACGTTATGAGATCCTTCTAGTCGTCACTTGAACATGTTCTCAGACTATGTCTAGATAGATAGGTAGCTTCTGTTCTATGTTGAAAGAGTTTCAGAGAGTTGTTCTTATGGATTACGTAAACATCTGTCTGGGATGTAATTTAGTATTCTTTTCAATATATATTGAAGCTGTCTAAATGATAGTCTAATTGAAAATTTATGTTAAACTTTGTACTTATGCATAGTTTCTATTTTTCCGTACTGTCACGCTAAAGTCTAAGTTGCTGTTTTCATTATGTCCAAGGCTACTATTAACTTTGTTGTAAAGTTTCCAAAATAGAATTTTACAACCTCGATTTCTAAATTAACAGGTGGCATCTTCACTGAACACTTACGAGTGTTTTCTTCTGCAATCTAGCTCTTTAGTATTCATTTGGCATGGAAAGCAAAGTACCCATGAGCAACAGAACTTAGCAGCAAAGATTGTGGAATTCTTGAAGGTGAGGCTTTTATCGAAGTAGAAAAAAGGCGCTCTTTGTCATTGTTATCCCAACTAACATACCCTGTGTTTATCCTAGTTTATGCTGCATTAGGATAATTTTGTTTGGTCTTTTTTATTCACAAACTCAGCCCGGAGTGACCGTGAAACACACTAAGGAAGGAACAGAAAGCTCAGCTTTCTGGCTTGGTATTGGAGAAAAACAAGATTATACCAGCAACAAATTAGCTCCTGAAGCCACCAGGGAACCTCACTTGTTTTCTTGTTCTGTTAATAGAGGTGCATCCTTCTCACCCTTCGATATTCATCCCGAATGAGGAAATTTTTCTCTTCTAATTGTCTTTATCAAATGATTTCATGTTAACTCGTGGATGTCCAGGAAAGTTTGAGGTAATATCTAGAGAATTCAGTTAAAACTAAAATTAAAATTTCTGGTTGTGTATATCAAATAGGATAATATTTTCTATTAAAATAACAGGTTGAAGAAATCTGTAACGACCTGTTTAGTCGTTTTGAGCAACAAAGTTCATTTCTGGAAAAACTGGCTGGAACGACGAGTGTCACGACGGACCGTCATAGTCACGACGGCCCGTCAAGGAGGTGTCGTTCCAGGACACTTAGAATTCTTCAAATTGGATATTAAAATCGACTCTCTGTAAATTGTGACGGACCTGCAGGACGTGCCGTCATATCCACGATGAACCGTCGTGAGTTTCCGTTGCAAAACACTTCAACTTTTGAGAATTTGGTGCAAGAAACGAGTTTCTGACCGTCATGACGGAGGTGCAGGACGGACCGTCACAGGGGTGACGGGCCGTCACAGACCACCTGGAATTTGGGAGGTTGCGACGGCCATCGTGACGGACCGTCGCAGGCACGACGGCCCGTCACAGGTCACGCAGATCCCAGTCAGAATAGGATTTCTCCACACGTTTTAAGGGTCGTTTTTGTCTATTCTTTCCTTAATTATAAAGATTGAGGGTCAACATTAATAAGTCTAATTACTTAGGGGTTAAAAGAGGTAACCTTAAGTTAATTAGGGGGTTTTATTGTCCTCTTTTATTCTTAATTATATGATAATTAGGGTAAAGAAAAGAGGGTTGGAATAAAACAAAACAAAAGAAAAGAGAGAGGGAGATTGATCGATTGAGAGAGAGTCGAACAAGGGGAAAAGGATATCAAAGCTTTGGAATTCTTACTTAATCACTAGTCTTCGGTGGAGGTAGGTTATGGTTATTTTACGATATTCGTAGTGAACTCTTAATAGTGAATAATATGTGTTGATGATATTGTAAACCTGTCTATATGCTTATGGTATGCTTGCATGAATATGATTATGTGATTTTGATAAAACAAAGCATGATGAAGCTATTGAATCCCAAATCTTGAAAGAAACTTTAATCTATGATATTAATGATGATGCCTTGGTATAAAAGAAGGTTTGATGAATTAAAGTAAGGGGATGGATGATGCCTTGGTATAGAGAAGGCTTGATGAATGGATAGAATGATGTTAGTGGATCGGAGTGTCACGTTCCGACACATAGTATTAGTGGATCGGAGTGTCACGTTCCGACACATAGTATTAGTGGATCGGAGTGTCACGTTCCGACACATAGTATTAGTGGGACGGGTGTCACGAACCGACACGTAGATATAGGGGATCGGAGTGTCACGTACCGACACATATAGGGGATCGGAGTGTCACGTTCCGACACATATAGGGGATCGGAGTGTCACGTTCCGACACATATAGGGGATCGGAGTGTCACGTACCGACACATAGTGGTAGGGGATCGTAGTGTCACGTACCGACACATAGTGGTAGTGGATCGGAGTGTCACGTTCCGACACATAGTATTAGTAGGATGGGTGTCATGAACCGACACCTAGATATAGGGGATCGGAGTGTCACGTACCGACACATATAGGGGATCGGAGTGTCACGTACCGACTCATATAGGGGATCGGAGTGTCACGTTCCGACACATATAGGGGATCGGAGTGTCACTTACCGACACATAGTGGTAGGGGATCGGAGTGTCACGTACCGACACAAGAGGAAGAAAGATAATGAATCTTGAAAGATGATAATATACTCAACATAATGAACTTATTTCCCAAATGAGTGTGGTGTTGAGGCTTGAGTCCTCATGGATGAACTTGATGGTATTTATTGACGATTATAATACTTGTTGTTGCTACATGTTGAGCTTATAGTTGATTTATAATATTACTTGATATATATTTATTTCTTTTTGAGTTGGCCGATGATATCTACTCAGTACGTGTGGTTGTACTGACCCCCTACTTTTATGTTTTCTTCTTTGTATTTGTGTAATGCAGCAAACGTTCCGTCAACTTCAACACAACCGTAATTCGAGCCGGTCTTCACTACCTTCGGAAAATTCAGGGTGAGCTAATGCGTCTAGCTTGGACTGGATCTTCTTCTTCAAGTCTTGATGCCTTGAACTTCCGGCATGGACTAGCTTTTATTGTTTTAGCTTCTTAGACAGTTTTAGTTTAGCAATTTGAGATAGATGTTCTTGTGATGATGACTTCCAGATTTTGGGGATAATAATAATAGTTATTGATTTGTTTTTATGAGTTAAGTCTTCCGCAATGTATTTTTGTTCATTATGTTTAAAATGTTGGGGTTGTATTAGTTGGTTCGCTCACATAGGAGGGTAAATGTGGGTGCCAGTCGCGGCATCGAATTGGGTCGTGACAAACTTGGTATCAGAGCATTAGGTTCATTGGTCTCATCACCCAAGAACAGGTCTAGTAGAGTCTTAAGGAACGGTAGGGGGACGCCTTTACTTTTCCTTGAGAGGCTATAGGACTTTAGGAAAATTCCATTCTTTCATTCTTTCTTTCGTGCTACTACTTGAGTCCAATTGGTATGTAGGTGATACAAATTGGTATCTGACCATCTTCACTCTATTTCGCAGATGGTTAGAACTAGAGCAACGACCGCACCAGCTGCGACAATGTAAAGACAGGAAACTACTGAGCCAGCCACTGGGGCTGTGGCTCGAGGGAGAACAGCGGCAAGAGGCCGTGGAAGAGGTCGTGGGAGGACGTCCTCTAGAGGAAGAGGACGAGCCCCTAGCCCATCTGATACTAGGGCGGTGACTCCTCCACCGACTGAGGAGGTAGTAAGAGAGGGTGAGGAAGGGGAAACTGAACAAGTGCAAAATGAGGAATTGCCACCCCAACCTACCCCAGAGATGATCAACCAAGTACTTGCTTATCTTAGCGGGTTATCCGATCAGGGTCAAGCTCCTCCAGTGGTTTCTGCACCAACACCTCCGGTTTCAGAGATACGACATGCGGCTACTATGGCTCCCCGCATGGATGCACCATTGGAGATAGGCACATTTCCACGTCTAACTACTGGGCCTATTATGACAAACGATCAACATGAACTTTTCAGTAAGTTCTTGAAATTGAAACCTCCAGTCTTCAAGGGTGCAGAATCTGAGGATGCTTATGATTTTCTGGTTGATTGCCATGAGCTACTACACAAGATGGGGATAGTAGAGAGGTTTGGTGTAGAGTTCGTGAGCTATCAGTTCCAAGGGAACGCCAAAATGTGGTGGCGTTCACATGTTGAGTGTCAACCAACAGAGGCACCACCTATGACTTGGGAATCATTCTCTACCCTGTTTATGGAGAAGTATATCCCAAGGACTTTGAGAGATAGAAAGAGGGATGAGTTCTTGAGTCTTGAACAGGGAAGGATGACGGTTAATGCATATGAGGCTAAATTTCGCGCGCTATCCAGATATGCCACCCAACTCTGTTTCAGTCCACAAGAACGGATTCGCCGTTTTGTGAAGGGGTTGAGGTCGGAATTGCGGATTTCAGCTTTACAGATAGCGGCAACGGCAACATCCTTCCAAGAGGTGGTAGATTTTGTGATAGAGGTGGAAGGAGTGAAGCCAGATGACTTCACCACGACATCGACATCAAAGAGGTTTCGAAAGGAGGCGAGTGAGTTTAATGGTTCATACTCTAGAGGACAGAACTCCGGAGGTCACTCAGTTCGACCAATACAGTCTTCACTGCAGACTGTAGTTGGGGGTCCACCTCAGAACGGTCAACACTACTCCGAGAGACCTATGCCCGACTCCAGAGAGTGCTATGGATGTGGGGAGGTTGGACATATTAGGAGGAATTGTCCAAAACAGAGTTACAGACCCCCACTAGCTACAGGTAGGGGTGGTCATGGTAGAGGCCATTTTTCTGGAGGACGTGGCGGTCGAGGTAATGGTGGTCACCAAAACGGCAGAGGTGATGGGCAAAACGGAGCCACTACTACGCAACATGGTAGGGGCAACGGACAGACAAATAATGGGGCCCATTGCTACGCTTTCCCTGGGAGGTCTGAAGCGGAGGCGTCTGATGCTGTTATCACAGGTAATCTTTTGGTTTGCGATTGCATGGCATCTGTATTATTTGACCCTGGCTCCACGTTTTCATATGTATCTTCATCATTTGCTAATGGTCTAAATTTGCATTGTGAATTACTTGACATGCCTATTCGTGTTTCTACTCCGGTGGGTGAGTCTGTGGTAGTTGAAAGGGTATATAGGTCTTGCTTGGTGAATTTTGTGGGGAGCAACACTTATGTAGATTTGGTTATTCTAGAAATGGGTGACTTTGATGTAATTCTGGGTATGACTTGGCTTTCTCCGAATTTTGCGATTTTGGATTGTAATGCTAAAACTGTGACGTTAGCCAAGCCTGGGGCAGATCCGTTAGTATGGGAGGGTGACTACACTCCCAATCCGGTGCGTATCATCTCCTTCCTTCGTGCTAAGAAAATGGTGAGTAAAGGGTGTTTAGCTTTCTTGGCACATCTCAAGGATGACACTACTCAAGTACCATCGATTGAGTCAGTTTCGGTAGTCCGTGAGTTTTTGGATGTGTTCCCTGCAGATCTTCCTGGTATGCCACCAGATAGGGATATAGACTTCTGCATTAATTTGGAACCAGGTACTCGCCCCATTTCTATACCCCCTTATAGAATGGCTCCCGCAGAGTTAAGAGAGTTAAAGGCACAACTTCAAGAGTTATTGAGCAAAGGCTTCATTAGACCAAGTGCATCTCCTTGGGGTGCTCCGGTGCTATTTGTAAAGAAGAAGGATGGGAGTTTCCGAATGTGCATAGATTACCGACAATTGAACAAAGTAACTATTAAGAACAAGTACCCCATTCCTCGCATTGATGACTTGTTCGATCAGTTACAAGGTGCTTGTGTCTTCTCTAAGATCGATTTGAGATCCGGTTATCACCAATTGAAAATACGAGCGACGGATGTGCCAAAGACTGCTTTTCGAACTAGGTATGGTCACTATGAATTTGTGGTGGTGTCTTTTGGTCTTACTAATGCCCCTGCTGCCTTCATGAGCTTGATGAACGGGATTTTCAAGCCATATTTGGACCTCTTTGTGATTGTGTTATTGATGATATACTGATATACTCCAAGAGTAAGAAGGAACATGAGGAGCATTTGAGAATGGTGTTAGAGTTGTTAAGGAAGAAAAAGCTTTATGCGAAATTCTCCAAGTGTGAGTTTTGGCTAGATTCAGTGTCCTTCTTGGGGCACGTGGTTTCTAAGGATGGAGTGATGGTGGATCCATCCAAGATTGAAACAGTGAAGAATTGGGTAAGACCTACAAACGTGTCAGAAATAAGGAGTTTTGTAGGTTTAGCTAGCTACTACCGCCGATTCATCAAGGGATTCTCTTCTATTGCTTCCCAATTGACGAACCTACTAAGCAAAATGTTCCATTTGTATGGTCAGATGAATGTGAAGAAAGCTTCCAGAAGCTTAAGACTTTGTTGACTACTGCGCCTATCCTCACCTTGCTGGTAGAGGGTAAAAACTTCATTGTTTATTGTGATGCATCCTATTCTGGGTTGGGTGCAGTGCTAATGCAAGAGAAGAATGTGATTGCTTATGCCTCGAGGCAATTAAAGGTGCATGAATGTAACTATTCGACCCACGATTTGGAGTTGGCCGCGGTAGTATTTGCACTAAAGCAATGGAGACATTACTTGTATGGGGTTAAGTGTGAAGTCTACACGGACCATCGTAGCCTACAGTATGTATTCACTCAGAAAGACTTGAAATTGAGACAGAGGAGATGGATGGAACTACTGAAGGACTACGACATCACTATCTTGTATCATCCGGGAAAAGCAAATGTTGTGGCAGATGCTTTGAGTAGAAAGGCCGGAAGCATGGGAAGTCTAGCTCATTTGCAAGCTTCCAGACGCCCATTGGCTAGAGAGGTGCAGATTCTGGCTAATGACCTTATGAGGTTGAAATAAATGAGAAGGGAGGATTGTTAGCTTGTGTAGAGGCAAAATCTTCTTTCTTGATCAGATTAAAGGGAAACAGTTTGATGATGAGAAGCTAAGTCGAATCCGAGATAAGGTGTTGCAAGGAGAGGCTAAAGAGGCAATAATTGATGAGGAAGGTGTTTTGAGAATTAAGGGAAGGGTATGTGTACCCCGCATCGATGATTTGATCACCACTATTCTTACCGAGGCTCATAGTTCCGGATATTCTATACATCCTGGTGCAACCAAGATGTATCGCGACCTAAAGCAACACTTCTGGTAGAGTAGAATGAAGCGTGATATTGTTGAGTTTGTTGCCAAATGTCCAAATTGTCAACAAGTAAAGTATGAACACCAGAGGCCCGGAGGAACACTTCAGAGAATGCCCATTCCTGAATGGAAGTGGGAGAGAATCGCGATGGACTTCGTGGTTGGTCTTCCCAAGACATTGAGTAAGTATGACTCTATTTGGGTGATTGTTGATAGGCTAACTAAGTCCGCATTTCATTCCGGTCAAGGTGACCTACAATGCAGAGAAGTTAGCCAAGATCTACATCTCAGAGATCGTTCGGTTGCATGGAGTTCCACTCTCCATCATATCGGATAGAGGTACGCAGTTTACTTCTAAGTTTTGGAGGACATTACATGCTGAATTAGGTACTAGGTTGGACCTTAGCACGACATTTCACCCTCAGACCGATGGTCAGTCTGAGCGAACGATTCAAGTGTTGGAGGATATGCTTCGTGCATGTGTGATAGAGTTTGGTGGCCATTGGGATAGCTTTTTACCTTTGGCAGAGTTTTCATACAATAATAGCTATCACTCCAGTATTGACATGGCTCCATTTGAAGCATTGTATGGGAGGAGGTGTAGGTCTCCCATTGGTTGGTTTGATGCCTTTGAAGTTAGACCTTGGGGGACTAATCTGTTGAGAGATTCTATGGAGAAGGTGAAAGCTATTCAAGAAAAGCTTTTGGCGGCTCAAAGTAGACAAAAGGAGTATGCAGACCGAAAGGTTAGAGACTTGGAGTTCATGGAAGGTGAACAAGTCCTGTTGAAGGTTTCACCCATGAAAGGGGTGATGCGGTTCGGAAAAAGGGGTAAGTTAAGTACAAGGTATATTGGACAATTTGAAGTGCTTAAGAGAATAGGGGAGGTGGCTTATGAATTAGCCTTGCCCCCAGGGCTGTTCGGAGTGCATCCGGTGTTTCATGTATCCATGTTGAAGAGATACCACGGAGATGGAAACTACATTATCCGTTGGGATTCAGTTTTGTTGGATGAGAACTTGACTTATGAAGAGGAACCGGTTGCTATATTAGATAGAGAAGTTCGCAAGCTGAGGTCGAGAGAGATTGCATCCATCAAAGTGCAATGGAAGGATCGACCGGTTGAAGAGGCTACTTGGGAGAAGGAGGCAGATATGCAAGAAAAATACCCACATCTGTTTGCAGATTCAGGTACTCCTTTTCGCCATTGTTTTTCTTCTTTTGATCGTTCGGGGACGAACGATGGGTAAATTGGTATCTATTGTAACGACCTGTTTAGTCGTTTTGAGCAACAGAGTTCATTTCTGGAAAAACTGGCTGGAACGACGAGTGTCACGACGGACCGTCGTAGTCACGACGGCCCGTCAAGGAGGTGTCGTTCCAGGACACTTAGAATTCTTCAAATTGGATATTAAAATCGACTCTCTGTAAATTGTGACGGACCTGCAGGACGTGCCGTCACATCCACAACGAACCGTCATGAGTTTCCGTTGCAAAACACTTCAACTTTTGAGAATTCGGTGCAAGAAACGAGTTTCTGACCGTCATGACGGAGGTGCAGGACGGACCGTCACAGGGGTGACGGGCCGTCACAGACCACCTGGAATTTGGGAGGTTGCGACGGCCATCGTGACGGACCGTCGCAGGCACGACGGCCCGTCACAGGTCACGCAGATCCCAGTCAGAATAGGATTTCTCCACACGTTTTAAGGGTCGTTTTTGACTATTCTTTCCTTAATTATAAAGATTGAGGGTCAACATTAATAAGTCTAATTACTTAGGGGTTAAAAGAGGTAACCTTAAGTTAATTAGGGGTTTTATTGTCCTCTTTTATTCTTAATTATATGATGATTAGGGTAAAGAAAAGAGGGTTGGAATAAAAACAAAACAAAAGAAAAGAGAGAGGGAGATTGATCGATTGAGAGAGAGTCGAACAAGGGGAAAAGGATATCAAAGCTTTGGAATTCTTGCTTAATCACTAGTCTTCGGTGGAGGTAGGTTATGGTTATTTTACGATATTCGTAGTGAACTCTTAATAGTGAATAATATGTGTTGATGATATTGTAAACCTGTCTATATGCTTATGGTATGCTTGCATGAATATGATTATGTGATTTTGATAAAACAAAGCATGATGAAGCTATTGAATCCCAAATCTTTTAAGAAACTTTAATCTATGATATTAATGATGATGCCTTGGTATAAAAGAAGGTTTGATGAATTAAAGTAAGGGGATGGATGATGCCTTGGTATAGAGAAGGCTTGATGAATGGATAGAATGATGTTAGTGGATCGGAGTGTCACGTTCCGACACATAGTATTAGTGGATCGGAGTGTCACGTTCCGACACATAGTATTAGTGGATCGGAGTGTCACGTTCCGACACATAGTATTAGTGGGACGGGTGTCACGAACCGACACGTAGATATAGGGGATCGGAGTGTCACGTACCGACACATATAGGGGATCGGAGTGTCACGTTCCGACACATATAGGGGATCGGAGTGTCACGTTCCGACACATATAGGGGATCGGAGTGTCACGTACCGACACATAGTGGTAGGGGATCGTAGTGTCATGTACCGACACATAGTGGTAGGGGATCGGAGTGTCACATACCGACACAAGAGGAAGAAAGATAATGAATCTTGAAAGATGATAATATACTCAACATAATGAACTTATTTCTCAAATGAGTGTGTTATTGAGGCTTGAGTCCTCATGGATGAACTTGATGGTATTTATTGACGATTATAATACTTGTTGTTGCTACATGTTGAGCTTATAGTTGATTTATAATATTACTTGATATATATTTCTATTTTGAGTTGGCCGATGATATCTACTCAGTACGTGTGGTTGTACTGACCCCCTACTTTTATGTTTTCTTCTTTGTATTTGTGTAATGCAGCAAACGTTCCGTCAACTTCAACACAACCGTAATTCGAGCCGGTCTTCACTACCTTCGGAAAATTCAGGGTGAGCTAATGCGTCTAGCTTGGACGGGATCTTCTTCTTCAAGTCTTGATGCCTTGAACTTCCGGCATGGACTAGCTTTATTGTTTTAGCTTCTTAGACAGTTTTAGTTTAGCAATTTGAGATAGATGTTCTTGTGATGATGACTTCCAGATTTGGGGATAATAATAATAGTTATTGATTTGTTTTTATGAGTTAATTCTTCCGCAATGTATTTTTGTTCATTATGTTTAAAATGTTGGGGTTGTATTAGTTGGTTCGCTCACATAGGAGGGTAAATGTGGGTGCCAGTCGCGGCATCGAATTGGGTCGTGACAAAATCTATAACTTCACTCAAGATGATTTGTTGACTGAGGATGTCATGGTTCTCGACACACATGCTGAAGTTTTCGTTTGGGTTGGTCAATCAACAGACTCCAAAGAAAAGAAAAGTGCTTTTGAAATTGGACAGGTAATACTAGTTAGTGTCATATGTATCTCATATATTGAAAGTACTTGTTCATTTTCATTTTTTCTGGAGTAATCGAAGAAGTTGATCACAGAAATATGTAGAGCTGGATACATCTTTGGAAGGGTTATCCTCTTATGTTCTTTTGTATAAAGTCACATAAGGAAATGAACCATGCTTCTTTACAACATTTTTCTCATGGGATCCTGTAAAAGCTACTGTAAGTGACTAAAGCTCTCTCTCTCTCTCATTATATCGTTTAGATTTGGTATGAAACTTGGAAGATAAGATGTAGAGATGCATTTGTCAACCTCACGAGAGACATATCGAAAAAATAATAAGTGAAACTCATTAGTCATTTCAGCAACTTTTAACACTCTGACTTGCGTGTTTAATCAGGCACACGGAAACTCATTCCAAAAGAAGGTTATGATACTCTTTGGATTTGGTCATGCTTACGAGGTAATTGGTCTTGTTTTTCCATTACTATAATCTCATCTAAGTTACATGAATCATACAATGGTGCAAGAATGAGGCATTTTTTTCCATATCATATATTAGTTGTTTGACAGTAGCTTTTCCTATCATCAACCTAGTTTCATAATACAAGACTTCATTAGTTATTCAAGAAGTTTAGACCTTGTTCTCTATATTTCAGAATGATAGAACAAATCAAGATGGACCAACCCAAAGAGCCTCAGCATTAGCTGCTTTAAACTCTGCATTTACTTCATCGTCTGCTGGGAAAGCTAGTTCTGTTCCAAAGCCTACCGGAGCAAGTCAGAGTTCACAAAGAGCAGTTGCAGTAGCTGCATTGTCTAATATTCTTACAGAAGAAATAAAACAGTCAAATTTGCGTGGATCTTCTCTCATTCTATTTTTTTCTTTGCCTATGTTTGTGTGTTAATAAGTTAAAAGAAGAATAAGTTTATTTAGAAACTAATCCTATTTGGTTTAAGAGCTCTTGGTTGTATTTATCTTGTCGTCTTATCTTGAATCCTTAGTTTTTGATTAGTCGCTGCTCTATTTAGTTCTTCTTGTTGATTCTTTAGTCTCTACATGATTTGCTCGAACTTTGTTTTCTTCCTCAATAATGATGACGTCAAAAAGAGAAGTTTGTTGATGCTAAATGTGATCCTCTTCCACACACTGATGTGTTTTCTGAGGTATTTGAGGCACTGTTGTTTCGTCTGTTTTCTACTCTTTAGGTAATCAATAAAACTCGCAGTTTTCTTTATGCTCTTGCTCTTTCCTTCTTGTTTTCCTGTTACCAGAATGCAACCTCAATCCATTACTCTCGTACTAATGGGTTGTTGCTTCGAATTGTCTAATGTTGGTTATCTTATTTTATTCGGAATGTTGGTGTATATGTTGTTCTCTCTTGTTCTCTAATAGGTCTAGCAAGGATTTGGATGCGTCACTCACCATGCTCTTGGCTGATTTCTGGTATGAACCTCCATCTTTTTAACCTTTTTTTCTAATTTACATGCATCTTTGGCTTACTCGAGTACTTTTTGCTTCACTCATGCTAATTTTAGTTGATTAATAGTTGTTTACAGGTTTTAGTTTCTGTTTTGTTCCATATGTGAAGTATGTTTTGCTTAATACAGAAAGTGTAGGAGATAACAAGCTATTCCATCTTCTTCCAAATTCTAGCAATATGAATTTGTGGGTAATGAGTTATCTGATACTTGAGCACAAGGCTAAGTTAGTTCGATTTTTCCTTCAATACTGAAGAAGGTTCTGCACATTGGACATGCATTTTGTGTGCTCTTTGTTTTCTTTATCACTGTGACTTTGAATCACTGTGTTCTGGTAATTATTATTAAGCTAGTAATCTACTTTGCATCAGCTTTAGAGTATTTCTTGGCAGATATGTATCCTGTGCTATTGGGTGCCCAGTTGATGGACTGATTTCACCTTCAAAAGAGACATCTGTTGCAAATAAACTTCATGACATAGGATGTTTTGAAATTTTCCATGGAGACACAATAGGAATCACTACTCAAGGTAATATTCTGAATTATGTATTGCATTAAAATTGAGAGCCAACAACCGAAGACTGCACAAATGTTGTAGTCCTTATAATGTGTAATTTTTACATTGAAATTGTATTTAGATTTGGATTGGTTGTCTTACAGTGAATTCTCTCTTATTATTGCACTTCCATCAATTAATTCACAAACTTATAATTTTATTTTAAATGTGCAGGAAAATGCAGGTAATTGAATTTGAATTTGGCCAAAAGTAAAAGATCTATTGTGGCAAAAGATGAAGAAATTTTTGTATTGTTGTCATATACGTTTGAATGAAACTTTTAGGTTTTTGGAACTTGTTGATATTAGAGATCTTTAAGCAATCACTTTCTAAGTTTTGGTTGTACATGAAATGTTTCTCGAAATTTATTTGAAATATATAGCTTCAATTTAATGATTAATTAGTTCATTTTGTGTTTTAGGTCACTTGTATGTATGTAAATATATTATATATTTGTGCTACGTGTAGGCTTATAAATGTTGAAGTTGCACTTTATAAGTGTTGATCTAGATGAGATATAAAGTAACAATTTATAAGTGTTACTATAGCAGACATATAAAGTAACACCTTATAAGTGTTGCAATAGATGAGATATAAAGTTACACTTATAAATGTAGCAAAAGATGACCAATAAAAGGCAACACCTTTTAAGTGTGACCAATAAATATGAAAAGGCAACGCTTTTAAGTGTAGTCTAACAAAAAATAGGTGTTGCTAATGCACGTCTTCAAAGTGTGCCCTTATACCTATTTGGCTACACTTTATAAGTGTAGCCAAAGATGGCAACATTTAAAAAGTGTTGCCTCATGTCAAAGGTTACGCTTCTTTTGGGCAGCCCCCAAAAAGTGTTGCTGAATGTCCAAAAGTGTAGCCTTTTATCAAAGGCCACACTTTTCGCTAGTTTAGGCTACACTTACGTGGTGTTGCTGTAGGCCAAAATTGGTTCAGTGTTTGTTTTTTCGGATCTAATAATTATCAAATTATTACATTTCTTTCCGTTGTTACCAATTTTTACCTTAAAAAGTACTTTTAGCTTACTAATTCCTGATTCAATAAATTGAAATGTTACGCTTATTTTCCAATTCTTCCTATTTTTTTCTATTGTTAATTTATAATAAAGTGAATTTGTGTATTATTTTGTGTTTGATACAAAGTTATTTTTAAAAGTATACATTGTATTGGTTAAGTAATTAATGCTTCTGTAACAATAAGTAAGTACTGAAAATACTATTATATTGCATTAATATGTTTTAAAAAAATGAATCTAATACTTAATTCTTTGAAAATTTTTGTATCGGATGATATAGTATCAAGTGTTGTGATATCTTAAATTTGAATCGCAACCGGCATCGTTGACCTCTTAGAGGTCGCAGAAAAGTCTCATTTTGCATTCATCACATTCATATGGTTAATTTTAGCGGAAAATTTAAAACTTTTAAACGTATGAAGTATACATAGACTTCATATAGTTATTTCATAAATTCATCCTATGCTAAACTCAATATAAGTGTAACAACCATCAATCATAAGAATCAATTCAAAACAGAATAAGAATATATCATTAATACGTTTGCCAGACACGAGCTTATTACAAAAGCTTCAAAATGAAAGTACGAAATAAAAGCTAGGGACAACATTCACTAGCTTTTTCTAAAACTAAGGCTAGACTAAAACTGTAGCATCCTCGAAATCAAGAGGACCTACCTGTTGAGAAGTGATTCAAAGATACTTGACCAAATCTTTAGGAGGTTGTTAGTTAGTTCCCTTTATCTTAGCAAGGTTAGATATAGTGGCAGATTAGTAGCTAACTAGTAATTAGTGGGTACCTAAATTTCAGTATTTCAGTTTCATTGTAAGCCTATTTAATAGGCAGGTCTCATTAGTTTCAGAATGGGAAAACAAGAAACAAAGAAGTTGGCAGTAGCTTCTCTTTTCTTTTGCTCTATTCTCTGTTCACTTTCTCTCTTAGATTTCCTTTTTCTTTCCAACAAATCTGGTATCAAAGCAAGGTTCCTTTTTTGAAATTGAGTAAGTCGTGAGGCTTATATCAACTGAGTATTTGAGTGATACAAAAGAGGAAGTGAGAGAGCAAAAAAAAATGGCAGTGAATGGTATTTCATCTTCTTCGCAGCCCCTCATGCCAATTTTTACTGGTGAAAAATATGAGTTTTGGAGTATCAAAATGAAAACTCTTTTCAAATCACAAGAAGTTTGGGAGCTGGTGGAAGAAGGCTTTGGGATCTAGCAGGCTCTGATGAAGAGGCAGAGAAATTGAAAGAGATCAAAAAGAAAGACGCCAAAGCTTTGTTCCTGATTCAACAAGCAGTTCATGATACAATTTTTTCAA